>OU342735.1:290488162-290715853 GCA_910589765.1 Avena atlantica
ACCGCAAGAGAAAGAGCAACAGTCACCACTCAGGCTCTCACCACAAGTCTCGCACTTCTTATGATGGATACTCCAAGCATGGGGGAAGTGACCATGGGATCCATGGAAGCCATGACCGCCACAGCCATGGAAGCGATGGACATCGCCATGAGAGCCACAAGAGCAACCGCCACAGCCACAAGGGAGGACACACTCACCATTCTGGAGGACACAATGGACATGACCGCAACCGTGATCGCAACTTTGTGAAGAAGGGCCTGAGTGAGGTGACATGCTTCAAGTGTGGCCAGAAGGGACATTATGCAGACAACTGCCCGGAGAAGAAGGGGCTGAAGCCAGGCAACAACCAGAAGGCCACAGTGAACCACATGAATGTGGAGGAGATCCCAGATGAGCCTGATCTTGTGGTTGGTAACTTTCCAATCAACACTCACCCTGCCCTTATACTTTTTGATACTGGTGCATCGCATTCATTCATATCAAGGGCATTTGTGGATAAGTATAAGCTACCCATGGAGTCTCTAAATGGGTCTATTAGAGTAAGCTCACTTGGAGGGGATATGATAGCTAGCGCGGGATGCCGCGACTTAACTGTGAGGATTGGAGCACACAATTTTATTGCACATCTGGTAATATTGGAGTCACAAGGTTTAGATGTAATATTGGGCATGGATTGGATGTCTATGCATGAGGGACACATAGATTGTGCACACCGAGCAGTATCGCTCAAAACCTCGGATGGTAAGAGAATTAGGTTCAAGTCGTCGATGCGGCCGGGAAGGTGTAAGCTGAATTCTCTAAAGGGGGTTAGCATGGATATTGTGCCTGTGATAAAGGAGTACCCCGACATGTTTTGGGAGGAGCTGCCAGGGATGCCACCTGACAGGGATGTGGACTTTCTCATCGATCTGATGTCGGGAATAGGACCTATAGCAAAGAGACCATATAAGATGGATGTGGATGAGCTGAAGGAATTAAAGAAACAGCTAAAGGAGCAGTTGGACAAGGGATTTATTCATCCTAGTTCGTCGTCATGGGGTGCACCTGTTCTATTTGTGGAGAAGAAGGACAGCAGCAAGAGGTTAGTGGTGGACTATCGCTCGCTCAATGAGGTGACCATCAAGAACAAATACCCCCTGCCAAACATGAATGATTTTTTGATCAACTGGAAGGAGCAAAGGTGTTTTGCAAAATTGATCTGCGATCGGGCTATTTCCAATTGAAGATCCGGGAGGAGGACATACCAAAAACTGCTTTCACCACTAGGTATGGTTTATATGAGTATACGGTTATGTCTTTTGGACTAACGAATGCTCCGACATATTTCATGACCATGATGAACAAGGTGTTTATGGAGTACTTGTACAAGTTCGTGGTTGTGTTCATCGATGACATATTGATATATTCCAAGGACGATGTTGAGCATGAGAAACATCTGCGACCGATTATGGAGAAGCTGAGGGAACATAAGCTATATGCCAAATTCAGCAAGTGTGAATTCTGGCTTAACACTGTTGGGTTTCTTGGACACGTGGTGTCAGGAGAGGGATTCGCCGTTGATCCAAGCAAAGTGACGGCAGTAACTGAGTGGGAAGCGCCCAAGAATGTGGGCGATATTCGGAGCTTTTTGGGACTTGCTGGATATTACAGGAGGTTCATAGAGAATTTTCTAAGATTGCTAAGCCGATGACGGAATTGCTGAAGAAGGAGAAGAAGTTTGAGTGGACAGATGTGTGTGAAGATAGCTTTCAGGAACTGAAGCGTTGACTAGTGACCACACATGTTCTGTGTTTACCTGATCTTCAGAAGGATTTATAAGTGTACTGTTATGCTTCTCGACAGGGACTTGGAAGTGTGCTGATGCAAGATGGGAGAGTGGTGTCATATGCCTGACGGCAACTTAAACACCATGAGAGGAATTACCCCACGCATGACTTAGAATTAGCATCGATTGTGCATGCGCTCAAGGTATGGAGGCACTACCTAATGGGAAAACACTGCGATGTGTACACCGACCACAAGAGCCTGAAGTACATATTTACACAGAAGGAACTGAACATGAGGCAAAGGAGATGGTTGGAGCTTATCAAGGATTATGATATGAATTTGCAATACCACCCAGGAAAAGCCAATGTAGTAGTAGATTCTCTAAGGCGGAAGGTATATGCCAATGGATTGACTGTTGGGGAATTGCCCGAGGATTTGTGCAGGCAATTCAAGGAGCTTAGACTGGAGGTAGTGTCAGAAGGATATTTGGCAGCAATGGAAGTCCAACCAACGCTACAGGACATGATCAGGAAGGCTCAAGTAGGAGACAAGGATATAGAGGAGATAAAGGAAAAGATGAAGGAGAATCGAGAAAAAGAAATTCGCGAGGATGAGCAAGGAACCTTGTGGTATGGAGATCGTTTGTGTGTGCCCAACGACCCGGAGATAAGGAAGCTAATTCTGCAGGAAGCTCATGACTCGACATACTCCATACATCCGGGCAATACAAAGATGTATATGGATCTAAAGGACATATTTTGGTGGAACAACATGAAGGGAGACATCGCCAAGCATATTTCCCTATATGATGTATGCAGACGAGTGAAGGCGGAACACCAGAATCCAGCAGGATTGCTACAGCCATTATCCGTGCCGGATTGGAAGTGGGATAGAGTGGGAATGGATTTTATCACAGGATTGCCCCATGACCAGGTCGGGTTACGACTCTATTTGGGTAGTGGTCGACCATTTGACCAAGATAGCCCACTTTATACTGGTGAAGACAACCTACACGAGTGCAAGGTTGGCCAAGATTTATATGGACAGGATTTTGTACCTACATGGAGTTCCCAAGAGCATTGTATCAGATAGAGGCCACTAGAGGAGGTTCAGCTTGAGAGTGACTTGACCTACGAGGAGAAGCCGGTCAAGATACTGGAGACAGCGGAGAGGATTACCCGTACCAAGACGATCAGGTTTTGCAAGGTGCAATGGAGCCATCACACCGAAGAGGAAGCCACTTGGAGGCAATTGTTTGTATCCCTTAGATAGTGTCTATAGTATTCGGTGTTTTGATCATATAGCATCGATAAGAGTTTGATGAAAAAAATCCCCTCGACAAAAATTTGATTGAATATTTCTATATAGATGACTGCTATATAAATGTCTGTTGAATTAGAGGGTCCACTTTTTTTTAAGAGTTCACTTGTTTTAGAAAATTTTATTCTGAACGAAAATGAATTACCAACACGCTAGAAAAAAAGACTAACTTCATAGGGCCTACTTTCATATTTTGCATAAGGCCTCGAATTTTTCAGATGCGACTCTACGTTATACCCTGTACCTCGTAAGATTTAATAATCCTTTCTATGCTCTTGTATCTTCTAGTGAGTGGCGACCTTCTTAGTATAACTTCTTCTTGTAAGAACAGTAGGTTAGGTTTTTTTAGTGGCCTTGCGGATTAATTAAATGGGGGCTTATCTCAGACTTATGTCCGTGCCCATTCAATCTTTATGCAACACCAAGTGAGATCGTCCAAGAGTTAGGTTATGTGATTCACCTATTAAAGCTAATAGTTTAGGTGCGGGATGGACTGGCCCACGTAACACTACTCTTATTATTCGCTGACTCGTTCACTGCTCGTTGGAGTGGTAAATCAAAGATAGTAGGGCTATAGCCGACGATGCTCAGCCTGGACAATAGAATGATAAGACGTTTCACGTAGGACTTGCGGTGAGGACAAACCAACTAGATTCTAAAAGTATCTTGCAAAACATATGCTATAGTAGGCCTTCCATGAGAGTTATCGTTAGATAGCATGGTTATCAGTTGCTTGTGATAAAATGCTTGTCATATCATGAGGTCAAGGAAGGGTGCGCTTATGTAACATCTGGCTAATCAACAAGGATTGAACGGTGAACCAAGAACGCTTATTTATGTCCATGATGCAAACACTGTTTTTGAGCCTATGTGAGACACTGGAAAAAGTTGTATGAAGTTGAGGCTTTATTAGAAAAGAAGTGAAGGTCATCATATCAATGAGGTAAAATGGATGAAGTATTACTTGATTAATGGATTGAGGTCAGCGATTGAGATTTTTTATCTTGAAGGATTAAGAATTCGAGAGCGAATTCTGCTAACCATTGGAGAATGTAATACCCTAATATTTTCCAAATATTAAAATTGGGCTTGTCCTTTTAGTTGACTGAAATTTGAATTTTTAAACCAAAATACATATGGAAAATCCAAGACCATGGTTAGGTTCATCTCGTCGAGCTGACAAAAAACAGTATAAGTTTTTGCACATTAGAGTTCAAATGAATATTTGTAGATGCGTGAAGTCTTGGTTGATGGATAATTTTAGGATTTGAAGAATAAACCTGCACTCTGTTTTTTATTAGAAAAAAAAAAGAGAAAATAAAAGAGATTCCCACCGATTCTCCTCTCGAAATAGGCTTTCGCCCCGCTTTATAAACAAAGCAAACGTCCACAGCAAGTTACAAGGATCCAAACAACCACAAATTCAACAAATGCTGGGGCCACAGCACAAGACGGCCCAACAAAGACGAAAAAAGCGACCAACTCGCTACACAAAGAGATGCCGACAGACGGAGAGGCTACGCCTGGCTATGGGGGGAGCCGCCGCGCCGCCGCCAGGAGGTGCTGGAGAGTCGCGTCAAGCCTCGTCTTGTCCCGCTGTCTACACAACGGGTACCAGAGCTGCAGGGAGGCCAGAAAGTGAAAAACTGAGTCAGAGGCACGCCGGGGAAGAATCTTCTCAATAACCATCTTATTCCGGATGTTCCAAAGCGACCAGGACAACGCAGCAAACAACAGCCAGAAAAGGCGGCGGCCCTTTCCTTCTTGGTTCGCTTGGGTTTCGAGGAATTCACCGAGGTCCTGGATCTGCCAGTCCGGGCCCAAAGCATCCCTGATGAAGCTCCAAAGAAACCTAGCTGCAGGGCAGGTGAACATTATGTGGGTGCCCGTTTCCGGGACCCCACATAATGGGCACAGCCCGTCCCCTGGCCCATTTCGCTTGGACACCTCCACTCCCGAGGGGAGACGATCGCGAAGCAGTTGCCACACAAAGATTTTCGTCTTCAGCGGGATGGGGGCCTTCCAGAGGGGTTTGGTCCATGGGAGCGAGGCGCGGCCAAACAGGGCTCGGTAGGCCGAGTTCACCGAGAAGGATCCGGACGGGATGAGACTCCACGACACCCCGTCGGGCGCATCCTCCAAGGAGGCCGGGAGTTCAACTCTAAGTTCCCTCCAGGCTCCAGTTTCCTCCGGGCCGAAGGTGCGGCGGAACGAGATGTCCCATGCACCCCCGCTGGCCGCAGTGGATACCAGGACCGTGGGGTCAGAACAGATAGCGAAGAGGTTCGGGTAGGCCTCCCGAAGGGGGCGTCCGCCGAGCCATGCGTCCATCCAGAACATGGTCCCCTCCCCGTTCCCAACCGAAGTCCTAGCTCCCAGCCGTATCTCGTGCTTGATCTCCTGGATGGAGCGCCAAAACTGGGAGCCATCCCGCCGGTCGCAGTCCAGGAGGGGACGGCCCCACAGGTATTTGGCCTTTATCAGCTTGAGCCATAGGCCACCATCATCGCGAAGGATCCGCCACACCCATCTAAGTAACAGTGCCTTATTGAACTGTCGAGAAGCGATGATACCTATGCCCCCAAAGTCCTTGGGGGCGCAAAGGTCGGCCCATTTAACCATGTGGTACTTCTGGCGCCCGACGGAGTCCTGCCAAAAAAACTGTGATAGCTCCTTGTCAAACGCCACATGTATCCTGTAACACCCTCAGAATCGGCCCTATGCAAGTTTCAGCGCTTCCCGCCAAACTCGCATAGAAACGATTCAAAGGTGCCCACCAGGCACTTGCATGCGGGTGGAAAACGAAGTAATAACATTACACAACAGTCCTCGATGGGACCAACAGAACAGATATATATACAACACGACTCCATGAGTCAAGAATTCAGATTTACAGAACAAAGATCCAAATCACCTTGAAAATAATACAGCGTCCGACTACGGACAAGATGCAAATGGGGCTAAGAGCCCTGAAGAATAACCAATGGCGTCCATAACCCTGCCCAGGCCAAGCCGGAAGGGTAACCCTGCTAACGACGTCGATCTCAAAACCTTCTTAAACAAAAGGGGTGCCGACAAAGGGCAAAGGAAAAAGAGGAGCGTCAGTACTGAGGCCAGTACACGGCGAGGCTAGAATTTGGCGGTCCTCGCCTACATAGGTATGGTGGACTGAAGCGGCAGCGCAACATGCACTAAACACCCTATAGAGACTCGATATAACTGTCGGCCATCAGAAAGGGATAAGAAAGACCTATTCGGAACCAACCTGATACTACCACCAAACAAACCCATCCTGGTATTTCCCCCTCGAGACCAAACGAGGAAGTCAACCGAGGAACTCACACGGTTGGCAGTTTTATTTATTCAGTTATCGTTGCAGAAATTACTAGTCAGGTATAGATAGTCCTCCTGATATAATAAGCAGTGGGCAGTTTTAGTTAACCATTCCGTTGTAGTTGCAACACTTACTACTCAGATACAATTAGCATGAGATATCCCAAAACCCAGCAGTGGTTGGTACTTTTATTTAGCCATTCCGTTATAGTTGCAATACTTACTAGTCAGATACAATGGTAGCAAGCGACAACCCAAACAAGCAATTGTTGGCAGTTTTATTTAGCCATTCCATTATAGTGAAGCCGATTACTAGTCATTTTAAAGTCAAATTTATAGCACTACTTTAGTTATAGTTGTCTATGATCGAGATACTGTGCTCCAAGTCGTCCATAACCGCGGACACGGCTTTCAGAAAGTTTTACCCTGCAGGGGTGCACAAATAGCAACACACACTCGATCAACCTCGGAAAAATCAAATCAAAACCCAACGAGGCCTTCACGACAAAGCAATCACCATATTCAGAAATATTTCCAGGGGCCACCTCATTGAGTACACCCGCAACGAAGTTAGCTGACTTCGAGACGGACTCAAGGTTTGCGTCAATGGCTGTAAACGACTGGGAACCCAAAACTGGGCTTGTTGATACCGCGAAAACACTCCGCTTTCCTAAACAGTATAGTGTGCAGTACCTCGCACAATTTAAATAAAGCAGTAAAGCATGGCATAAGTACAGGATAGTAATAAAGCCCCAAACTACTTTGTGGCCCCAAGAAATAAGAATGAATCAAGCTCTGGCTCAGGGGGGGTCCCATAATCCTCCCGGATGTGCATAGCGCGAATATTCAAGGAACAGGTATCAAGTACTCGGGGTCCTACGGGACACAAGTGGACGGTTAACAACCAAATAACATCTATTGCCCACCTGTGCCTCTGCTTACTTACTTCAATTTTAGTTGTTAAACAGTAATTAAAGTCTTGATCATCTCCAACAATAAACACACGGCAATATTCCAACAACTGTGGTACTTGACGACACGCAACAGCACTTGAGCAAGCGACTACGACGCGCAGGTCCAACTATCTACCAAACAACAGGTAATAGGAGGTGTCCAAGGCAATATAAGGCTGCAAGGGATAACACGGGTACGAAAACTAGAGCATCGCAACACAGATAGCAATAGATCAACAGGAGGTAATAAATACTATAAAAGTAAGATAGGTAGAAAGGGGGAGATGCTCGCCTGAAAACATTGCCGAAGGTTCAACCAAAGATCGGGTCGACACTCGCATCAACTCAACGGCCTTATCCGCGAAGAACCAAAACACTAGAATAAACACCGGATGCAATATTTAATACTACGGCAAAAGATCGAGCATGATGCATGTATGATGCATGGCATGGTAAATATGCGGTGCAATCAGGCCATATTAAGCGGAACCGGGGTCCCGATAATTAGTTACTAGGTTCATGTTGTTTAGATACCCCACATTTTAAATGTTGTATTAACAAGGCAAAATATATCACCGGTTCGCTACACAAATTTAAATGGAACCAATATGAGACTAGATTTGCCCGCATATGGATCCCATATTTAATTATAAGATGAATCGGCATAAGGCCCCCAAACCACACAAATATGCATGCGAGATGAATGATTTAATGCAACAAGTTATATATTACATTTATAAAAATAGGGCTCGAGAAAGGGGTCACACAACTGGGTTCGGCAGATCTTGGGTTCCGGGGTTCGGGGTTCGACAGGGTTCGACGGGAAGGCAGGGTTCGGCGGACACGAGGTTCGGACTCCGGGATTTAGGGTCTTCGGATCTATGAAGGAGATCATGGCGTTCCGAGGAGAAGATCTTGGTGTGCCGAGGATTCGGTCTTCAAAACCCGGGAAGGATGTCTTGCGGTTTTCCCGTGAAGGTGATCTTGACGCTCGGTGCCCGTGAAGTAGAACTTGTCGTCCGTCTTTTGTCGGTGGTGAACTTGACCGATGGTCTTCGGGTCCGGGAAGGAGCACTTGTCGCACCGGGGTCTCGGTGTCCTCGGATCCAAGAGGAGAACTTGGCGTGTCGGGCTCGGGTTCCGTTGATGATCTTGGGTCGGTGTCACGTGGTGGACCGTCGGGATCGATCTTATCGAGGTAACTAGCATCCTCACCACACCAACACGTGGTCAACACATCCACGACAATCTTCTCACAACACCACACGATCTCCAACTCCTCCATAGAGACAAACAGGAGCAAGCTCGAGCGTTGCATGCTTGCAGAAGGGAGGCCGAGAACTACCGGCAGGACGTGGTCTTGCGGTTTGGTGGCCGGAACCATGCCGTCCGCGCGCATGGCAGAGATGGAGGTCGGCGCCAAGGACGGGGTGGCGCGCAGGAGGCGGATGGCCGGAACGGAGGAAGCAGGAGCCGGCGGTGGCTCGCGAGGTGGGGCGCAGACGGCGACGGGGGGCTCCGAGGTCGTCCGGGAAAGGGAGGGCGGCGGCTCGACGGGGACGGACGAGGCCGGCGGAGGCAGCACAGGAGGGTGCTGGCGAGGCGGAGGGCGGCTCGAGCGGCGGCCGCGGACCGGTGGAGGGGCCCGCTGGCGGCGGAGAGAGGAGGCCCCGGTGGCAGACGCGCTTGAGCCGAGAGGAGGCGTCGGCGATCAAGGGCTGGGTCGGCGAGGGCGAGCGGTGGGGCAGGAGGGCGACACGACAGGCGCGGCGGCGGGGAGCCCGCGAGCTTGCCCGCGGCGGTGCTACGAGGCCGGACCGGGACGAGGCAGGGGCCGGAGGCGAGAAGGGCGGGTCCGAGCTCGGCTTGCGACCAGAGGCGGCGGTTGGTGGCGACGGAGAGGGCCTCCCGTGGCGGAGGAGGCGGTTGACCGGGCTCCGGCCAGAGGAGCTCGAGGAGGGGGCGACTGGGAGCGGAGGGCGGCGGCGTGGGGGAGAGCTCGGGGACGCGGGGTCGGGCAGAGGAGAGGTGCGGCGGCACAGAGGGAGGCCAGAGGAGGGAGGGAGAAGGAGGTGGGGCGAGCGCGGTGGCGATGGAGGATGCCGGCGGGAAGGAGGCCCTGGCGCCGGGGAGAGAGAGGATGGGAGGGGAGGTTGGGGAGAGGATGGAGTGGGACCCGCGGGTGGTGGGGCCACGCGTGGGGATCGGTGGTTGCTGGGGATCGGGTGTGTGCGTGTGTGGTGTTTGTGTGGGTGGGGAGGGAGATCGACCGCGGGGGGGTGCGGGGGGGAGCGTGCGGGGCTGGGAGGTTGACCAGGCATGGGGTGTGGCGTGCGGGGTGGGACCCAGGGAGAGTGGGGTCAGGTGGTGTTGGGGTGTGGACAGGCGGCGGTGGGTTGGTGGTTGGGGGTGATGTGGCAGGCTGGGAGTGGGTGGAGTGAGGAAGGAGAGGTGAGATGGCGTGCACCGATTGGTGCAGGTGAGGTGGAGGAGGGCTGGGTAGAATAGGATTGGGTAGATAGGGATTAGATATTTTTGGCTAGGATTTTCTTTTGGGCCGGGTAGTAGGTAGTCTGGTCCGGTTGGGCCTCTAGCCTGACCGATCGGGCTGCCTCCCCGAACAAGACTTTTATTGTTAATTTTATTTTTAAAAAATTTTGTAAATACTTTTTAGATAAATAAAAGATCTGAACAGACCGAGGTTTTAGTTTAAAAATTAAAGGAGAGGGCTAATTAGAAAACGACTTAGGCTTTTATGAAAATAGTTTTTATGCAAAATATATGCATGATGTTATGATGATGCACAAATAACCGCGATTTTCTAGTAGTGGTTTTGCGGGATGCCACAATTCTACACCACTAACAATGGATCTCGCCCTCGAGATCCGCCTCATGGTGCCGGAAAGAAGGGCGGCGATCTGAATCTTCTCGCATCGTGTATATCCTCGCGACACCACTAACAAGAGGTCGTTGTCCGTGATCGTCGAGACAACACTCCGGGAAACAAAAGGTCGAAGGTAGAGGTATCCACAAATAAAGCCACCTCTAGCTTCCGTGGACGGAGTAAAATTGCTGGATCCACTGATTCGATGTACAAGAGCGAATGATAAGAGTAGTCGGATGGTGATCAGTCCATCGCGCACCCAAACCATTACTCTGCACACGAATAGGCGGATTATGCAACCAACTCTCGGAATTCATACTGAAGATCTCGACAAACGAGGTTCCGAAACAAAGGAGTGATGCAGACTCTGCATCGGATCTGGCGTAGATGATGTCGTTGCGTCGGAAAACACCGGAAGGCACAAACAAGGAACAAAGAATGGTACCACAGTAGACGGATTCCTCAGACAGCATGAACACCGGATGGTAGAACACCGTTATCGAAGGAGGAAGCGAAACCCTGAAGGTACGATGGAACCCAACCACGAGAAATCCTGGACTCGAAGAGAGAGAAGAGAGCGGATTCAAAACACGCAGAGGCGAGAGGGGAGCAGCAGAGGGGTAAGGAGTAAAATCAGACCTAATCAGAACTATCCAACCGATTTTCAAAAATAGTTTTGACACTCTACTTCGGCCGTTAGCTAGGGTATCCTACAGGCTGGACTTGTGGGGTATCGCAACTGCTGAGCTCTGATACCACTCTGTAACACCCTCAGAATCGGCCCTATGCAAGTTTCAGCGCTTCCCGCCAAACTCGCATAGAAACGATTCAAAGGTGCCCACCAGGCACTTGCGTGCGGGTGGAAAACGAAGTAATAACATTACCTAACAGTCCTCGATGGGACCCACAGAACAGATATATATACAACACGACTCCATGAGTCAAGAATTCAGATTTACAAAACAAAGATCCAAATCACCTTGAAAATGATACAGCGTCCGACTACGGACAAGATGCAAATGGGGCTAAGAGCCCTGAAGAATAACCAATGGCGTCCATAACCCTGCCCAGGCCAAGCCGGAAGGGTAACCCTGCTAACGACGTGTAACACCCTCAGAATCGACCCTATGCAAGTTTCAGCGCTTCCCGCCAAACCCGCATAGAAACGATTCAAAGGTGCCCACCAGGCACTTTCGTGCGGGTGGAAAACGAAGTAATAACATTACACAACAGTCCTCGATGGGACCCACAGAACAGATATATATAACAGCGACTCGATGAGTCAAGAATACAGATATAATATACAAAGATCCAAATCACCTTGAAAATGATAGAGCGTCCGACTACGGACAAGATGCAAATGGGGCTAAGAGCCCTGACGAATAACCAATGGCGTCCATAACCCTGCCCAGGCCAAGCCGGAAGGGTAACCCTGCTAACGACGTCGATCTCAAAACCTGCTTAAACAAAAGGGGTGCCGACAAAGGGCAAAGGAAAAAAGAGGAGCGTCAGTACTGAGGCCAGTACACGGCGAGGCTAGAATTCGGCGGTCCTCGCCTACATAGGTATGGTGGACTGAAGCGGCAGCGGCAGCATGCACTAAACAACCTATAGAGACTCGATACAACTGGCGGCAATCAGAGAGGGGGAAGAAAGACCTATTCGGAACCAACCTGATACTACCACCAAACAAACCCATCCTGGTGTTTCTCCCTCGAGACCATTCGAGGAAGTCAACCGAGGAACTCACACAGTTGGCAGTTTTATTTATTCAGTTATCGTTGCAGCAATTACTAGTCAGGTGTAGATAATCATCCTGATAAAATAAGCAGTGGGCCGTTTTAGTTATCCATTCCATTGTAGTTGCGGCACTTACTAGTTAGATACAATTAGTATGAGATAACCCAAAAACCCAGCAGTTGTTGGTACTTTTATTTAGCCATTCCGTTGTAGTTGCGATACTTACTAGTCAGGTACATCGGTCGCGAGCGACAACTCAAACAAGCAATTGTTGGCAGTTTTATTTAGCCATTCCGTTATAGTGAAGCTGATTACTAGTCATTATAAAGTCAAATTTATAGCACTACTTTAGATATAGTTTTCTATGATCGAGATACTGTGCTCCAAGTCGTCCATAACCGCGGATACGGCTTTCAGAAAGTTTTACCCGGCCGGGGTGCACAAATAGCAACACACACACGATCGACCTCGGAAAAACCAAATCAAAACCCAACGAGGCTTTCACGACAAAGCAATCACAGGATTCAGAAATATTTCAGGGGGCCACCCCATTGAGTAGACCCGCAACGAAGTAAGCTAGCTCCGAGACAGACTCAAGGTTTGCGTCAATGGCCGTAAACGACTGGGAACCCCAAACGGGGCTTGTCGATACCGCGAAAACACTCCGCTTACCTAAACAGTACAGTGTGCTCCTCGCACAATCGTAAATAAAGCAGTAAAGCATGGCATAAGTACAGGATCGTAAATAAAACCTCAAACTAGTTTGTGGCCCCAAGAAATAAGAATGAATCATGCTCTGGCTCAGGGGGGCCCATAATTCCCCATATGTGGATAGCGCGAATAAATCAAGGAACAGGTATCAAGCACTCGGGGTCCTACGGGACACAAGTGGGCGGTCGGAAACCAAATATTATCTATCACCCACCGTTGCCTCTGCTTACTTACTTCAATTTTAGTTGTTAAACAGGAATTAAAGTGAATGATAAATAAAGCCGAGATCATCTCCAACATCAAACATGTGGCAATACTCCAGCAACTGTGGTACATGGCGACACGCAACAGCACTTGAGCAAGCGGCTACGACGTGCAAGTCCAACTATCTACCAAACAACAGGTAATAGGAGGTGGCCATGGCAATATAAGGCTGCAAGGGATATCACGGGTACGAAACTAGAGCATCGCAACACAGATAGCAATAGATCAACAGGAGGGAATAAATACTATAAAAGTAAGATAGGTAGAAAGGGGGAGATGCTCGCCTGAAAACATTGTCGAAGGTTCAACTGAAGATTGGGTCGGTACTCGCATCAACTCAACGGCCTTATCCGCGAAGAAGCAAAACACTAGAATAAACACCGGATGCAATATTTAATACAACGGCAGAAGATCGGCATGATGCATGTATGATGTATGGCAAGGCAAAGATGTGATGCATTTAGGCCATATTAAGCGGAACTGGGGGTCCCGACAATTAATTAAACGGTTCAAGTTATTTAGATACCCCGCAATTTAAATGTTGTTTTATCAAGGCAAGATATGGTACCGGTTCGATGCACAAGTTTAAATGAGGCCGATATGAGACTAGATATGCCCGCATATGGGCCCCATATTTAATTAGAGGTGAATCGGCATAAGGCCCCCAAACCACATGACAATATGCATGCGAAATAATGATTATTATGCAACAGGTTTTATATTTAGCATTTATAAAATAGGGGCTCGGGAAAAGGTTCACACATTAGGGGGTCTCGACGAACTTGGGGTTCCGGGGTTCGGGGTCGGTCTCAGGGTTCAGGGTTCGACGGGATCGAGGTTCGGACTACGGGATCGTTCTCAGATAACGGGGTAGATCTTGGCGTTCCGCGAGGAAGGGCTTGGTTCGGTGTCGATCTTGTAGTCGCGAAGATCTTGTCGGGGCCGCGCCATCAAGTCGGTCTTGGCGTCCGGGACGATGAACTTGGCGTTTCGGGATGAAGTGCTTGACGTTATTTGGTTTCATGTCGACGGTCTCGGTGTCCTCGAGACGAAGATCTTGGCGTGCCGAGGGTTCGGTCTCGGTCCCATTGTCGATGGCGATCTTGGCGGAACACTTCGAGTGGCGAAGATCTTGAGGTTCCAAGGGGTTCGGGTTCTCGGCTTCGGGCGCCGGGATCGGTCTTCGGGATCGGATCCGGGAAGAAGACCTTGGGGTATCACGGTCCCGTGTCGAGGGCCTTGTCATTCCACCTTCTCGTGATAGACTCGGGGCGTCGGATCCAGGTAGGAGGACTTGGCGCGGCGTCAGGTTCGGGATCGGTCTTGGGTTTTTCCAAGGCGAAGATCTTGTCGGATTTTGGAACCGATTGGTCAAACTTGAGTGCTAGTATGCTACACACAAGTCAGCTTGGCCCTCTTGAGCATCCTTCACGGCAAGGACAACACGAGCAGGGGTCGACCTTGGGAAAACGAGGAGGCGAGCTCGGCCTCAGGAAGCATGCCAATAGGGCGACGAAGCTTGGGGTCTCGTAGGGGGTCGACGTCAGCGATGGGCGGCCAGAGCACGGGTGGTCGGAGGCTCGAGGACGTCCGGCGACAGGGCGAGCTCCCTGGGACTCGCCGGCCGGGAGGACGATGACGGCGGGCGGGCTCGACAGGAGGTGCAGAGGGGCAGCACAGGGCGGAGCCGCGTGAGGGAGAGGGGGCGGCTGGCGGCCGGAGGCTGGAGCGGGGCGGTGGCGGTTCGGCGTGGTGGCGGTTCGCGGGCCGGAGGGGAGGAGGTAGGGGAGGTGTGTAACACCCTCAGAATCGGACCTATGCAAGTTTGAGCAAAATTCGCCAAACCCGCATAGAAACGATTCAAAGGTGCCCACCAGGCACTTTCGTGCGGGTGGAAAACGAAGTAATAGCATTACACAACAGTCCTCGATGGGACCCACAGAACAGATATATATAACAGCGACTCAAAGAGTCAAGAATACAGATAGATTATACAAAGATCCAAATCACCTTGAAAACGATAGAGCGTCCAGCTACGGACAAGATGCAAATGGGGCTAAGAGCCCTGAAGAATAACCAATGGCGTCCATAACCCTGCCCAGGCCAAGCCGGAAGGGTAACCCTGCTAACGACGTCGATCTCAAAACCTGCTTAAACAAAAGGGGTGCCGACAAAGGGCAAAGGAAAAAAGAGGAGCGTCAGTACTGAGGCCAGTACACGGCGAGGCTAGAATTCGGCGGTCCTCGCCTACATAGGTATGGTGGACTGAAGCGGCAGCGGCAGCATGCACTAAACAACCTATAGAGACTCGATACAACTGGCGGCAATCAGAGAGGGGTAAGAAGGACCTATTCGGAACCAACCTGATACTAATACCAAACAAACCCATCCTGGCGTTTCCCCCTCGAGATCAGACGAGGAAGTCAACCGAGGAACTCACACAGTTGGCAGTTTTATTTATTCAGTTATCGTTGCAGCAATTACTAGTCAGGTATAGATAATCATCCTGATAAATTAAGCAGTGGGCACTTTTAATTAACCATTCCGTTGTAGTTGCGACACTTACTAATCAGATACAAATAGCATGAGATAACCCAAAACCCAGCAGTTGTTGGCACTTTTATTTAGCCATTCCGTTATAGTTGCAGTACTTACTAGTCAGGTACAATGGTCGCAAGCGACACGCCAAGCAAGCAATTGTGGGCAGTATTAATTAGCCATTCCATTATAGTGAAGCTGATTACTAGTCATTATAAAGTCAAATTTATAGCAATAAACTTTAGTTATGCTTGTCTATGGTCGAGATACTGTGCTCCAAGTCGTCCATAACCGCGGACACGGCTTTCAGAAAGTTTTAACCCGGCCGGGGTGCACAAATAGCAACACACACACGATCAACCTCGGAAAAACCAAAACAAAACCCAACGAGGTCTTCACGACAGAGCAATCACAAGATTCAGAAATATTCAGGGGGCCACCCCATTGAGTAGACCCGCAACGAAGTAAGCTAGCTCCGAGACGGACTCAAGGTCTGCGACAATGGCTGTAAACGACTGGGAACCCCAAACGGGGCTTGTCGATACCGCGAAAACATTCCGCTTCCAAAACAGTACAGTGTGCAGTACCTCGCACAATCGTAAATAAAGCAGTAAAGCATGGCATAAGTACAGGATAGTAATAAAGCCCCAAACTACTTGTGGCCCCAAGAAATAAGACGGAATCAAGCTCTGGCTAAGGGGGGTCCCATATACCTCCCGGATGTGGATAGCGCGATAAAACAAGGAACAGGTATCAAGTACTCGGGTCTTACGGGACACAAGTGGGCGTTCGGAAACCAAATATTTTCTATCACCCACCGATGCCTCTGCTTATTTCAATTTTAGTTGTTAAACAGGAATTAAAGTGAACAATAAGTAAAACTATGATCAGCTCCAACATCAACATGCGGCAATACATCAACAGCCGTGGCATTTGACGACACGCAACAGCACTTGAGCAAGCGACTACGACGCGCAAGTCCAACTATCTACCAAACAACAGGTAATAGGGTGTGTCCAAGGCAATATAGGGCTGCTCGGTATATCACAGGTACGGAATCTAAAGCATCGCAACACAGATAGCAATAGATCAACAGGAGGGAATAAAGACTATAAAAGTAAGATAGGTAGAAAGAGGGAGATGCTCGCCTGAAAACATTGTCGAGGGTTCAACCGAAGATCGGGCGAAGCTCACATCAACTCAACGGCCTTATCCGCGAAGAAGCAAAACACTAGAATGAACACCGGATGCAATATTTAATACAACGGCAGAAGAACGGCATGATGCATGTATGATGTATGGCATGGCGAAGGTGCAATGCAATTAGGTCATGTTAAGCGGAACCGGGGCCCCGACAATTAATTAAACGGTTCAAGTTATTTAGAAACCCCGCATTTTAAATGTTGTTTAGCAATACAACAGATGGAACCGGTTCGCTACACATGTTTGAATGAGGCCAATATGAGACTAGATTTGCCCGCATATGGGCCCCATATTTAATTGTTAGGTGAATCGGCATAAGGCCCCCAAACCACATGATAAGATGCATGCATGAACAAATATTATGCGACAAGTTGTTATTATGTTATAAAATAGTGTTTTCGGGAAGGGGTTCACACATTAGGGGTCTCGACGATCTTGGGGTTCCGGGGTTCGGGGTTCGACAGGGTCCAGGGTCCGGTCTCGGGGTCCAGGGTTCAGGGTTAGGATCTTCGGATCGGGGTAGGTCTTGGCGTTCGGGTAGAAGGGCTTGGTTCCGTGCCGGGGCGCATCGGGTTGTTTCGGTCGGTGCCGTTCTTGTCGTCGCGACGATCTTGTCGGGTCCGGTCTTCGTCTCCGGGAACGGGTCCTCAGGGTCTCGACAACTTCGGTTCTCTGTGGGCGATCTTGGCACTCGATGTCCGTGAAGTAGAACTTGTCGCACCTACCGTCTTCGGGTTCGCTCCAATCGGGTCCATGTCGGAGTACCTGTCGTCCCATGAAGGAGATCTTGCGTCTAGGGTCTCGACGAACTTGGCGGTCCCGAGGGTTCGGTTCGTGAGGCGGTCTTGATGCTCCGTGATGGAGAACTTGTCGCATCCGTGGCGATCTTACCGGCCTTCGGGTCATCAACTCCGTGAAGGGGATCTTGGAGCGGCGCCGGGTTCGGTAAGGTCGTTCTTCGGGGTTCATGTCTCCGCAAGCCTTCGGTAGACCGTGGTGGATCCAGAAGTAGAACTCGACGTCCTACGGCCATCAGGGCGACGATCCGTACATCCTGGGTCTTCGGACGTGTGGGAAAAACAGCAGGGCGAGGCGGATCGGGCGGTGCGGCACGGAAGCGGCGACGGCGGTCGTGGCGAGCAGCTCTGGCGGCGCATGCGCGACAGCAGAGTCCGCGTCCGCGGGGAGGCCGGCGTCGCTGCAGGTGGGGTCGAGGGCGCCTCTGCCCTGGCTCCGCACGACGACGGCGTCTGGACGAGGAGGGGGCTGGCACGGGGTTGACGAGGGGCCCGCAGGCTCGGGGAGGAGGCGGTGCGGAACGGCGGTAGGCAGGGCGGCGTCTCCGGCGCCGGCGGGGCGGCGCTGGACCGGAGCTTGAACGGCGGAGGCGCGGAGGCTCTGCGAGGGAGGCGGACGCCGGGTACGCGGCCGGGGCGGGGAGGCTCGAGCGCGGCCGGCGGCGCGGGCTTGCGGACAGGGCGGAGGGACGACGACGAGGTGGGCCGCAGAGGCGGGCCGGGGCGCTGCCGGCGCGGCTCGGCGGCGGGGGCGTCGAGCACGGGCGCGCGCGCGCGGGCCGGCGAACAGGAGGGGCGGTTGGAGGCGCAGCGGGGGTGGCCGGCGGCGCGAGCTCGAGGGTGGCGGCGCGCCGAGGCAGAGAGGGGGCCCTGCTGGCGCGGCGGAGGGGCAAGGGAGGCTGCGGGGGCGCTGCGGGGCGCGCACGCGGCCACGGGAGGCGGGGAAGGCGAGCGCGGCTGCGGGGAGAGGGCGGACTGGTGGGGTGCGGCGCGCCGGCGAGGCGCAGGCGGGGCGCCGCGCCGTCGGTGAGGGAGAGGAGGGAGCGACCAGAGCGGGAGGTGAGGGACGGGGAGCGTGGGCGCGTGGGGGAGGGGCCACGCGGGCAGGTGGAAGAGGGCAGGGCGCGTGCGGTTGGTGGGGGGGAGTGGGTCCGGCGCGCGGCCAGGGGGAGGCTGGGGGTGGCTGTGGCCAGGTGGGCCGGGGCTGCTGTGGTGGGGCCGGGGCGGGCCAGGGGTAGCGGGGTAGGTGGGTTGACTGGGTGAGATGGGGTCAGACGGGGGTGGGGCCAGGCGGGTGGGGTCCGGGTGCAGAGAGAGAGGGTGAGGGAGGCTGGGGTGAGGAAAAAGGGAGAGGAAAAAGAGGTGGATGGATGAGGTGGCAGGTGGGTAAGAAAAGGGTGAGAGGGTGAGGTGGCGGCCTGTGGTTGGTGGGTAGGATAGGATTGGGTGGGAGTAGGATTTAGGGTAGGGCTGTTTTAGTTTTGTGTTTGTTTGGTTCTCTTTAATTTAAAACAGAACCACTTTGCAAATAGTTTTTTTTTAGGGGAAACAAAATATCCGTTACACTCGGGGTTTTGCCCTTTAAAATAAAGAGGGGTATTTATATAATCAAAACTAGGTTTTTCAAAATAATGCAGACAACCATGCATGATGATGACGATGCAATGCACAAAATCAACGCGATTTTCTAGTAGTGGTTTTGCGGGATGCCACAATTCGACACCACTAACAAAGGATCTCGCCCTCGAGATCCGCCTCATGGTACCGGAAGGAAGGTCGGCGATCTGCGTCTTCTCGCTTCGTGTAGGTCCTCGCGACACCACTAACAAGAGGTCGTTGTCCGTGATCGTCGAGAGAACACTCCGGGAACAACAGGTCGAAGGTAGAGGTATCAACAAATAAAGCCACCTCTAACTTCGATGGAAAAGGGAACCGATGCATTCTCATCCACTTCAATGCGAGCAAATAGAGTGAGTAGTCGGCATGGGGGCCAATCCATCACGCACCCAACCTATTACTCTGCACAATCAGTAGATGAGCGTGCAACCATTCTCGGAAACAGACTGAGGATCTCGTCAAGCGAGGTTCGGAATAGAGGGGTGATGCAGACTCTGCATCGGATCGGGCGTAGATGATGTCGTCGCGTCGGGAACACCGGAAGGCACAAACAAGAAATAAAGAATGGTAACACCGTAGACGGATTCATCAGGCAGCTTAAACACCGGACGGTTGAACACCGTTATCAGAGGGGAAGCGAAACCCTGAAGGTACAACGGAAACCCAACCACGAGAATTCCTGGACTCGAAGAGCGAGAAGAGAGCGGATTCAAAACACGTCGAGATAAGAGAAGAATAGCAGAGGGGTAAGGAGTAAAATCAGACCTAATCAGAACTATCCAACCGATTTTGCAAAATAGTTTTGACACTCTACTTCGGCCGTTAGCTAGGTTATCCTATAGGCTGGACTTGTGGGGTATCGCAACTGCTGAGCTCTGATACCACTCTGTAACACCCTCAGAATCGGACCTATGCAAGTTTGAGCAAAATTCGCCAAACCCGCATAGAAACGATTCAAAGGTGCCCACCAGGCACTTTCGTGCGGGTGGAAAACGAAGTAATAGCATTACACAACAGTCCTCGATGGGACCCACAGAACAGATATATATAACAGCGACTCAAAGAGTCAAGAATACAGATATAATATACAAAGATCCAAATCACCTTGAAAACGATAGAGCGTCCAGCTACGGACAAGATGCAAATGGGGCTAAGAGCCCTGAAGAATAACCAATGGCGTCCATAACCCTGCCCAGGCCAAGCCGGAAGGGTAACCCTGCTAACGACGTCGATCTCAAAACCTGCTTAAACAAAAGGGGTGCCGACAAAGGGCAAAGGAAAAAAGAGGAGCGTCAGTACTGAGGCCAGTACACGGCGAGGCTAGAATTCGGCGGTCCTCGCCTACATAGGTATGGTGGACTGAAGCGGCAGCGGCAGCATGCACTAAACAACCTATAGAGACTCGATACAACTGGCGGCAATCAGAGAGGGGTAAGAAGGACCTATTCGGAACCAACCTGATACTAATACCAAACAAACCCATCCTGGCGTTTCCCCCTCGAGATCAGACGAGGAAGTCAACCGAGGAACTCACACAGTTGGCAGTTTTATTTATTCAGTTATCGTTGCAGCAATTACTAGTCAGGTATAGATAATCATCCTGATAAATTAAGCAGTGGGCACTTTTAATTAACCATTCCGTTGTAGTTGCGACACTTACTAATCAGATACAAATAGCATGAGATAACCCAAAACCCAGCAGTTGTTGGCACTTTTATTTAGCCATTCCGTTATAGTTGCAGTACTTACTAGTCAGGTACAATGGTCGCAAGCGACACGCCAAGCAAGCAATTGTGGGCAGTATTAATTAGCCATTCCATTATAGTGAAGCTGATTACTAGTCATTATAAAGTCAAATTTATAGCAATAAACTTTAGTTATGCTTGTCTATGGTCGAGATACTGTGCTCCAAGTCGTCCATAACCGCGGACACGGCTTTCAGAAAGTTTTAACCCGGCCGGGGTGCACAAATAGCAACACACACACGATCAACCTCGGAAAAACCAAAACAAAACCCAACGAGGTCTTCACGACAGAGCAATCACAAGATTCAGAAATATTTCAGGGGGCCACCCCATTGAGTAGACCCGCAACGAAGTAAGCTAGCTCCGAGACGGACTCAAGGTCTGCAACAATGGCTGTAAACGACTGGGAACCCCAAACGGGGCTTGTCGATACCGCGAAAACATTCCGCTTCCAAAACAGTACAGTGTGCAGTACCTCGCACAATCGTAAATAAAGCAGTAAAGCATGGCATAAGTACAGGATAGTAATAAAGCCCCAAACTACTTGTGGCCCCAAGAAATAAGACGGAATCAAGCTCTGGCTAAGGGGGGTCCCATATACCTCCCGGATGTGGATAGCGCGATAAAACAAGGAACAGGTATCAAGTACTCGGGGTCTTACGGGACACAAGTGGGCGTTCGGAAACCAAATATTTTCTATCACCCACCGATGCCTCTGCTTATTTCAATTTTAGTTGTTAAACAGGAATTAAAGTGAACAATAAGTAAAACTATGATCAGCTCCAACATCAACATGCGGCAATACATCAACAGCCGTGGCATTTGACGACACGCAACAGCACTTGAGCAAGCGACTACGACGCGCAAGTCCAACTATCTACCAAACAACAGGTAATAGGGTGTGTCCAAGGCAATATAGGGCTGCTCGGTATATCACAGGTACGGAATCTAAAGCATCGCAACACAGATAGCAATAGATCAACAGGAGGGAATAAAGACTATAAAAGTAAGATAGGTAGAAAGAGGGAGATGCTCGCCTGAAAACATTGTCGAGGGTTCAACCGAAGATCGGGCGAAGCTCACATCAACTCAACGGCCTTATCCGCGAAGAAGCAAAACACTAGAATGAACACCGGATGCAATATTTAATACAACGGCAGAAGAACGGCATGATGCATGTATGATGTATGGCATGGCGAAGGTGCAATGCAATTAGGTCATGTTAAGCGGAACCGGGGCCCCGACAATTAATTAAACGGTTCAAGTTATTTAGAAACCCCGCATTTTAAATGTTGTTTAGCAATACAACAGATGGAACCGGTTCGCTACACATGTTTGAATGAGGCCAATATGAGACTAGATTTGCCCGCATATGGGCCCCATATTTAATTGTTAGGTGAATCGGCATAAGGCCCCCAAACCACATGATAAGATGCATGCATGAACAAATATTATGCGATAAGTTGTTATTATGTTATAAAATAGGGTTTTCGGGAAGGGGTTCACACATTAGGGGTCTCGACGATCTTGGGGTTCCGGGGTTCGGGGTTCGACAGGGTCCAGGGTCCGGTCTCGGGGTCCAGGGTTCAGGGTTAGGGTCTTCGGATCGGGGTAGGTCTTGGCGTTCGGGTAGAAGGGCTTGGTTCCGTGCCGGGGCGCATCGGGTTGTTTCGGTCGGTGCCGTTCTTGTCGTCGCGACGATCTTGTCGGGTCCGGTCTTCGTCTCCGGGAACGGGTCCTCAGGGTCTCGACAACTTCGGTTCTCTGTGGGCGATCTTGGCACTCGATGTCCGTGAAGTAGAACTTGTCGCACCTACCGTCTTCGGGTTCGCTCCAATCGGGTCCATGTCGGAGTACCTGTCGTCCCATGAAGGAGATCTTGCGTCTAGGGTCTCGACGAACTTGGCGGTCCCGAGGGTTCGGTTCGTGAGGCGGTCTTGATGCTCCGTGATGGAGAACTTGTCGCATCCGTGGCGATCTTACCGGCCTTCGGGTCATCAACTCCGTGAAGGGGATCTTGGAGCGGCGCCGGGTTCGGTAAGGTCGTTCTTCGGGGTTCATGTCTCCGCAAGCCTTCGGTAGACCGTGGTGGATCCAGAAGTAGAACTCGACGTCCTACGGCCATCAGGGCGACGATCCGTACATCCTGGGTCTTCGGACGTGTGGGAAAAACAGCAGGACGAGGCGGATCGGGCGGTGCGGCACGGAAGCGGCGACGGCGGTCGTGGCGAGCAGCTCTGGCGGCGCAAGCGCGACAGCAGAGTCCGCGTCCGCGGGGAGGCCGGCGTCGCTGCAGGTGGGGTCGAGGGCGCCTCTGCCCTGGCTCCGCACGACGACGGCGTCTGGACGAGGAGGGGGCTGGCACGGGGTTGACGAGGGGCCCGCGGGCTCGGGGAGGAGGCGGTGCGGAACGGCGGTAGGCGGGGCGGCGTCTCCGGCGCCGGCGGGGCGGCGCTGGACCGGAGCTTGAACGGCGGAGGCGCGGAGGCTCTGCGAGGGAGGCGGACGCCGGGTACGCGGCCGGGGCGGGGAGGCTCGAGCGCGGCCGGCGGCGCGGGCTTGCGGACAGGGCGGAGGGACGACGACGAGGTGGGCCGCAGAGGCGGGCCGGGGCGCTGCCGGCGCGGCTCGGCGGCGGGGACGTCGAGCACGGGCGCGCGCGCGCGCGGGCCGGCGAACAGGAGGGGCGGTTGGAGGCGCAGCGGGGGTGGCCGGCGGCGCGAGCTCGAGGGTGGCGGCGCGCCGAGGCAGAGAGGGGGCCCTGCTGGCGCGGCGGAGGGGCAAGGGAGGCTGCGGGGGCGCTGCGGGGCGCGCACGCGGCCACGGGAGGCGGGGAAGGCGAGCGCGGCTGCGGGGAGAGGGCGGACTGGTGGGGTGCGGCGCGCCGGCGAGGCGCAGGCGGGGCGCCGCGCCGTCGGTGAGGGAGAGGAGGGAGCGACCAGAGCGGGAGGTGAGGGACGGGGAGCGTGGGCGCGTGGGGGAGGGGCCACGCGGGCAGGTGGAAGAGGGTAGGGCGCGTGCGGTTGGTGGGGGGAGTGGGTCCCGCGCGCGGCCAGGGGGAGGCTGGGGGTGGCTGTGGCCAGGTGGGCCGGGGCTGTTGTGGTGGGGCCGGGGCGGGCCAGGGGTAGCGGGGTAGGTGGGTTGACTGGGTGAGATGGGGTCAGACGGGGGTGGGGCCAGGCGGGTGGGGTCCGGGTGCAGAGAGAGAGGGTGAGGGAGGCTGGGGTGAGGAAAAAGGGAGAGGAAAAAGAGGTGGATGGATGAGGTGGCAGGTGGGTAAGAAAAGGGTGAGAGGGTGAGGTGGCGGCCTGTGGTTGGTGGGTAGGATAGGATTGGGTGGGAGTAGGATTTAGGGTAGGGCTGTTTTAGTTTTGTGTTTGTTTGGTTCTCTTTAATTTAAAACAGAACCACTTTGCAAATAGTTTTTTTTTAGGGGAAACAAAATATCTGTTACACTCGGGGTTTTGCCCTTTAAAATAAAGAGGGGTATTTATATAATCAAAACTAGGTTTTTCAAAATAATGCAGACAACCATGCATGATGATGACGATGCAATGCACAAAATCAACGCGATTTTCTAGTAGTGGTTTTGCGGGATGCCACAAGGTGCGGTCCGGCGGGGCCTGCCGCGGCGAGAAGGAGGGAGCCGCAGGGGCGGCGGGGCGGCGGGAGAGCTCGGGGGCGGCGCCGGAGGCAGCTGCGGGGTCGCCGGCGGGAAGGCGTGGCCGGAAGAGGAGGTGGGGGAGGTGCGAGCCGGCGGGGCCGCGATGGCCGGGCTTGCGGAGGTGGCCGGCGGAGCTCGCTGGGAGGAGGACGAGGCGCGGGGAGACGGGGTCGGGGCGTTCCAGGGGTGGTTGGAGGCGTGCGAGAGGGAAGGGGATGGGAGCGGGGCAGGTGGGTGGTGGGGCCGGGGCAGACGCGGGGGTGAGTGCGTCGGGTGTGGCGTGTGTTGCGTGTGTGCTGCTGCGTGTGTGGGGCTGTGGCCAGGTGGAGAGAGGAAGAGGGGCCGGGGTGGGGCCCGGGGGCAGCGGGTTGGGGCTGTGGGGTGTGCGTGCGTTG
The DNA here is from genome assembly GCA_910589765.1 of Avena atlantica. Taxonomy (NCBI): domain Eukaryota; kingdom Viridiplantae; phylum Streptophyta; class Magnoliopsida; order Poales; family Poaceae; genus Avena; species Avena atlantica. Next base: position 290,513,094 of record OU342735.1, read on the forward strand.
GGTGGGTCAGGAGAGAGAGAGAGGGAAAAGGAGAGGGGGTGTTTGGGGGGTGAGTTGGCAGCATATGAGTGGTGGGGAGGAGGGAGAGAGGTGAGGTGGCGAGAGAGGATTGGGTAGGATGAGGTGGCCGGAGGGGTGGGTAGATTAGGTTGGGTAGCTTAGGTATTTCGGCGAACCGTTTTATTCTGGGGGTGGTCGTTCGGGTCGAATCGGCCCGTTCGACTGCCCCACTAAAATAATTAAAACTTTTATTTGTTAAACCGGCTTTTACAAACCAATAGCAGACAAAATAAAATAATCCGGAGACCCGGGTTTTGCGTTTGAATAAAGATGGGGCGTTTAGAAAACAAATTAGGTTTTTCTGCAAATAGTTTTATGCAAGCAAATGCAAGATCATGACGATGCTCAAATGCAATGTGGCATGATGACATGAGCATGCGGTCATGACGATGCAATGCACAAAAACAACGCGATTTTCTAGTACTGGTTTTGCGGGATGCCACACGACGTCGATCTCAAAACCTTCTTAAACAAAAGGGGTGCCGACAAAGGGCAAAGGAAAAAGAGGAGCGTCAGTACTGAGGCCAGTACACGGCGAGGCTAGAATTCGGCGGTCCTCGCCTACATAGGTATGGTGGACTGAAGCGGCAGCGCAGCATGCACTAAACACCCTATAGAGACTCGATATAACTGTCGGCCATCAGAAAGGGATAAGAAAGACCTATTCGGAACCAACCTGATACTACCACCAAACAAACCCATCCTGGTATTTCCCCCTCGAGACCAAACGAGGAAGTCAACCGAGGAACTTACACAGTTGGCAGTTTTATTTATTCAGTTATCGTTGCAGAAATTACTAGTCAGGTATAGATAGTCCTCCTGATATAATAAGCAGTGGGTAGTTTTATTTAACCATTCCGTTGTAGTTGCAACACTTACTACTCAGATACAATTAGCATGAGATATCCCAAAACCCAGCAGTGGTTGGTACTTTTATTTAGCCATTCCGTTATAGTTGCAATACTTACTAGTCAGATACAATGGTAGCAAGCGACAACCCAAACAAGCAATTGTTGGCAGTTTTATTTAGCCATTCCATTATAGTGAAGCCGATTACTAGTCATTTTAAAGTCAAATTTATAGCACTACTTTAGTTATAGTTGTCTATGATCGAGATACTGTGCTCCAAGTCGTCCATAACCGCGGACACGGCTTTCAGAAAGTTTTACCCTGCAGGGGTGCACAAATAGCAACACACACTCGATCAACCTCGGAAAAACCAAATCAAAACCCAACGAGGCCTTCACTACAAAGCAATCACCAGATTCGGAAATATTTCCGGGGGCCACCCCATTGAGTACACCCGCAACGAAGTTAGCTGACTTCGAGACGGACTCAAGGTTTGCGTCAATGGTTGTAAACGACTGGGAACCCAAAATTGGGCTTGTCGATACCGCGAAAACACTCCGCTTTCCTAAACAGTACAGTGTGCAGTACCTCGCACAATTTAAATAAAGCAGTAAAGCATGGCATAAGTACAGGATAGTAATAAAGCCCCAAACTACTTTGTGGCCCCAAGAAATAAGAATGAATCAAGCTCTGGCTCAGGGGGGGTCCCATAATCCTCCCGGATGTGGATAGCGCGAATATTCAAGGAACAGGTATCAAGTACTCGGGGTCCTAAGGGACACAAGTGGACGGTTAACAACCAAATAACATCTATTGCCCACCTGTGCCTCTGCTTACTTACTTCAATTTTAGTTATTAAACAGTAATTAAAGTCTTGATCATCTCCAACAATAAACACACGGCAATATTCCAACAACTGTGGTACTTGACGACACGCAACAGCACTTGAGCAAGCGACTACGACGCGCAGGTCCAACTATCTACCAAACAACAGGTAATAGGAGGTGTCCAAGGCAATATAAGGCTGCAAGGGATAACACGGGTACGAAAACTAGAGCATCGCAACACAGATAGCAATAGATCAACAGGAGGTAATAAATACTATAAAAGTAAGATAGGTAGAAAGGGGGAGATGCTATCCTGAAAACATTGCCGAAGGTTCAACCGAAGATCGGGTCGACACTCGCATCAACTCAACGGCCTTATCCGCGAAGAACCAAAACACTAGAATAAACACCGGATGCAATATTTAATACTACGGCAAAAGATCGAGCATGATGCATGTATGATGCATGGCATGGTAAATATGCGGTGCAATCAGGCCATATTAAGCGGAACCGGGGTCCCGATAATTAGTTACTAGGTTCATGTTGTTTAGATACCCCACATTTTAAATGTTGTATTAACAAGGCAAAATATATCACCGGTTCGCTACACAAATTTAAATGGAACCAATATGAGACTAGATTTGCCCGCATATGGATCCCATATTTAATTATAAGGTGAATCGGCATAAGGCCCCCAAACCACACAAATATGCATGCGAGATGAATGATTTAATGCAACAAGTTATATATTACATTTATAAAAATAGGGCTCGAGAAAGGGGTCACACAACTGGGTTCGGCAGATCTTGGGTTCCGGGGTTCGGTGTTCGACAGGGTTCGACGGGAAGGCAGGGTTCGGCGGACACGAGGTTCGGACTCCGGGATTTAGGGTCTTCGGATCTATGAAGGAGATCATGGCGTTCCGAGGAGAAGATCTTGGTGTGCCGAGGGTTCGGTCTTCAAAACCCGGGAAGGATGTCTTGCGGTTTTCCCGTGAAGGTGATCTTGACGCTCGGTGCCCGTGAAGTAGAACTTGTCGTCCGTCTTTTGTCGATGGTGAACTTGACCGATGGTCTTCGGGTCCGGGAAGGAGCACTTGTCGCACCGGGGTCTCGGTGTCCTCGGATCCAAGAGGAGAACTTGGCGTGTCGGGCTCGGGTTCCGTTGATGATCTTGGGTCGGCGTCACGTGGTGGACCGTCGGGATCGATCTTGTCGAGGTAACTAGCATCCTCACCACACCAACACGTGGTCAACACATCCACGACAATCTTCTCACAACACCACACGATCTCCAACTCCTCCATAGAGACAAACAGGAGCAAGCTCGAGCGTTGCATGCTTGCAGAAGGGAGGCCAAGAACTACCGGCAGGACGTGGTCTTGCGGTTTGGTGGCCGGAACCATGCCGTCCGCGCGCATGGCAGAGATGGAGGTCGGAGCCAAGGACGGGGTGGCGCGCAGGAGGCGAATGGCCGGAACGGAGGAAGCAGGAGCCGGCGGTGGCTCGCGAGGTGGGGCGCAGACGGCGACGGGGGGCTCCGAGGTCGGCCGGGGAAGGGAGGGCGGCGGCTCGACGGGGACGGACGAGGCCAGCGGAGGCAGCACAGGAGGGTGCTAGCGAGGCGGAGGGCGGCTCGAGCGGCGGCCGCGGACCGGTGGAGGTGCCCGCTGGCGGCGGAGAGAGGAGGCCCCGGTGGCGGACGCGCTTGAGCCGAGAGGAGGCGTCGGCGATCAAGGGCTGGGTCGGCGAGGGCGAGCGGTGGGGCAGGAGGGCGACACGACAGGCACGGCGGCGGGGAGCCCGCGAGCTTGCCCGCGGCGGTGCTACGAGGCCGGACCGGGACGAGGCAGGGGCCGGAGGCGAGAAGGGCGGGTCCGAGCTCGGCTTGCGACCAGAGGCGGCGGTTGGTGGCGACGGAGAGGGCCTCCCGTGGCGGAGCAGGCGGGTGACCGGGCTCCGGCCAGAGGAGCTCGAGGAGGGGGCGACGGGGAGCGGAGGGCAGCGGCGTGGGGGAGAGCTCGGGGACGCGGGGTCAGGCAGAGGGGAGGTGCGGCGGCACAGAGGGAGTCCAGAGGAGGGAGGGAGAAGGAGGTGGGGCGAGCGCGGTGGCGATGGAGGATGTCGGCGGGGAGGAGGCCCTGGCGCCGGGGAGAGAGAGGATGGGAGGGGAGGTTGGGGAGAGGATGGAGTGGGACCCGCAGGTGGTGGGGCCACGCGTGGGGATCGGCGGTTGCTGGGGATCGGGTGTGTGCGTGTGTGGTGTTTGTGTGGGTGGGAAGGGAGATCGACCGCGGGGGGTGCGGGGGGAGCGTGCGGGGCTGGGAGGTTGACCAGGCATGGGGTGTGGCGTGCGGGGTGGGACCCAGGGAGAGTGGGGTCAGGTGGTGTTGGGGTGTGGACAGGCGGCGGTGGGTTGGTGGTTGGGGGTGATGTGGCAGGCTGGGAGTGGGTGGAGTGAGGAAGGAGAGGTGAGGTGGCGTGCACCGATTGGTGCAGGTGAGGTGGAGGGGGGCTGGGTAGAATAGGATTGGGTAGATAGGGATTAGATATTTTTGGCTAGGATTTTCTTTTGGGCCGGGTAGTAGGTAGTCTGGTCCGGTTGGGCCTCTGGCCTGACCGATCGGGCTGCCTCCCCGAACAAGACTTTTATTGTTAATTTTATTTTTAAAACATTTTGTAAATACTTTTTAGACAAATAAAAGATCTGAACAGACCGAGGTTTTAGTTTAAAAATTAAAGGAGAGGGCTAATTAGAAAACGACTTAGGCTTTTATGAAAATAGTTTTTATGCAAAATATATGCATGATGTTATGATGATGCACAAAACACCGCGATTTTCTAGTAGTGGTTTTGCGGGATGCCACATATCCCCTCCGGCAGGAGGTACATGCCCATCATGTACATGGGAAGGCTAGATAGACAGGAGTCAATCAGGACGGTCTTGCTACCCTTCGACGTGAATCTCCAGCACCAGGGTTCGGCCCGAGAGCGTACCCGGTTCACGAGCGGGTCCAGGTCCCTAATGAGGATCCTAGAGTCACGAACCGGCATCCCTAGATAGGTAATGGGGAATGAGGCAAGCCGACAGTTAAAGTTGTCAGCTATCCTCTGCTGCTCGTCCGGGGGGGGAACCCTAGTGCGATGATCTCACTCTTGTCAAAGTTGATACGGAGCCCCGACATTTCCTGGAAGCAGAGAAGGAGGAACTTGAGATTCGCAATATCCAGGGTTGAGCCTTCAATCATGATCATGGTATCGTATGCGTATTGGAGCTGGGTGATTCCCCCTCCCGGAATGAGGTGGCCAACCACTCCGGAGATGTGGCCCGCCCCTTGGCTTTATCAAGCATTTCCACGAGGGCATCCACCGCCACGTTGAAGAGGAGGGGGATAGGGGATCCCCTTGCCGAACGCCACAGGAGGGGCGGAAATAAGGCCCATTCTCGCCGTTGATGTTGATCGCGTTGCTCCCTGTCGTGACAAACTACATTAACCAGGAGATCAGGCGATCATCAAATCCTCGTCTAATGAGGACCTGATGAAGAAAGCGCCAATCCAGGCGGCCGTAGGCCTTCTGGAAGTCAAGCTTCAAGAAGATGCCTTTCAGCCTTCTGGATTTGATCTCGTGGATAATCTCATGGAGGGCCAGTATCCCATCGTGTATGAATCTGCCCTTGAGGAAGGCAAACTGATACTGATGGGTGAGGCGCTCCATGACCGGGGGAAGGCGTGCGGCGCAGACCTTCGTGAAAATCCTAAGAATCACGTTGAGAACTGTGATGGGTCTGAACTGGCAGATGTCCGAGGCCCCTGTAACTTTAGGGATCAAGGTGATGACACCCAAGTTCAAGCGCCCCATCACCAGAGTTCCCATGTAGAATTCCTGGAACATGGGCATGATAACCGGCCGGAGTTCCTCCCAGAAGGTCTGGAAGAACGCTACCGGGAGGCCATCAGGGCCCGGGGCGGAGTTGGCCTTCAAGGCCTTCACCGCCCGCGCTACCTCATCCGGCAGGAATGGGAGGGTGAGCTCCACATTCTCGTTAGCTGAGACCCTGGCCCCAAGGGGCCAAAAGTCCTGCGCCAACGCGACCCCTGTGTGGGGTCCTGCCAGGAAGAGCTCCTTAAAGAAGGAGTACACATGGGAGGACAGCGCCCCCGCCTCCTCGTTGAGGAGCCCATTATCCCAGAGACATGGGATCGAGCATTTCCTATGACGACCATTGGCCACCGCATGGAAGTAGGCGGTGTTGGCGTCTCCCTGGAGGAGCCAGTTCTAGCGGCTGCGTTGCCACCAGAAGAGCTCCTCGCCCCGGTAAATCTCCACGAGAGAGGTCTCTAAGGCATAACGGTGCGACCACTCGTTCGGTGAGAGGCCCACCGAGTCTGCCGTCTGATCCAGGGCTTGGATCTCCTCCAGAAGTGCGCCCTTCTGAAGCCTCGTCGCAGCGCCCAAGTTTGCCCCCCAACCCTTCATGAATTGGCGGGAGACTTTAGCGTAGTGGTGCCAAACATCCACCGCGTTGAATCGTCTAGGGGGAGTCGCCGCCGCCGCCAGCCATTTGGCCTTAACCGCTTCCACGAAACCTGGCTGGTGGAGCCAGAAATTTTCAAAATGGAAGCGGTTCAGCCGTGGTGGGGAGCTCCCCCCTGTCGATAGGAGCAGTGGAACATTGTCCGAGCCTACCCCGGTAAGGGCGCGGAGAGAGCAGAGAGGGAAGGCGACCTCCCATTCCACAGAGACCAATACACGGTCGAGGATGCTCCTGACGGGATCAACACGGTTGTTTGTCCATGTGAACCGAGCTCCCACCCGCGTGATCTCTCTAAGAGCGAGGTCAGCGATGCAGTCGTTAAACATCCGCATACGTGGGATGTCCATGTTGCTGGAGCTCTTATCCTCAGGGGAACGAATAAGGTTGAAGTCCCCTGCAACCACCACCGGCAGGGTGCAACGCTCCACTTTGTCCTTCAGTTCCTCAAGGAAAGCTGGTGATCTACTATGGTCCGCGGGGCCATAAACGATGATGACCTCCCACCGGAGGTTCGGTCGTATATGGGTGAGGGACATGCTCACAAAGAACTCCCCGCGGTCCATATCCTCCACCTCAAAGGTTTCCTCCTTGACGCCAAGGAGGATACCTCCGGAGTGTCCCGATGCCGGGAGCCAATTCCACACGAACTTGTGGCGTGAAAGGCCCTGGAGCTCCAAGAGCAGGAAGTCTTGTTTGATCGTTTCTTGGAATCCCACAATATCCACATTCTCCTGGCGCATATAGTCCTTTATTTGGCGTTTCCGACCGTCATTCCCAAACCCCCGAATGTTCCAAATGAGTGATATGATTGCAGGCCAATTCATTGGATAACACTCTTGGGTTTGGTCCCCTTACGGGGGACGGATCGCATCGTGGCGGGAGGTGGAGGCCCGGAGCTCGGACCTGGCTGCCTTCCTAGAGTCCCCCAGCTAGGGGGGACTCCTGGGTGGCGGTCGGGAGGTGCTGCCGCAGAGAGTCCACCGTCCTGGATCTGGGAGCAGATGTCCCAGTTCCTGGCGGTGTCGAGGGGTCCCCCTGCTGCCGCGTCGCCCATGCACGCGCGGCTGCGAGGGATCCCTCGTAAATCTCCTTAGCTCTAATCGCCTCAATCTGTTCGAGTCTAGGGCCTCGTTCTCCGCGAAAAACCACGCCACTGTCAGCTGCCACTTGTGCGAGGTGATCAAGGGGAGTGTCATCAAGAACCGAGAATCTGGAGCCCGAGGAAGGAGTATGGGACGGAGGGGGGAGGTCGGGAGGCGGGGGAGTCAGGGTGGTACCTGAGTCGAGGTTGCGAGCTGTGGTCCTCTGGGAGGCCAGCTGGGACACCGTGGGAACCACCCCCGGGCTCTCCGCCCTGACCCGTGCCAGCCGAGCACTCTGGCGTGAGGGAGGGGGACGGGGCGGGGCTGGCGCACCTTGTGGCCCGCCGCGGGGGTGATGGGGAAGACCGCTGCGGGCACGTCGGTGTAGAGAGCTGGGGTCGCAGGAACCGACGCCGGAGATCCCCTAGGCGAGGCTGGAGTGGAGCCCGGTGACAGAGAGTAGCAGAGGACCCCTGGGGAGCGAGGGGAGGAGGGTGCGGCGACCACCAACCCCACACTCTCGGAGTCTCTGTCAGCCTCCTCCTGGACCACCTGTGGGGGCTCCTCAGGGCCCACCCCAGAGAGAGTATCCATGGCCATGTGACCGGTGAAGCCCACGGACTGCCGGAAGTTGGAGCCGTACTGCGTGATCTGGAGGGCGGAGGGGCCCTAGGATGGTGGCATCAGGGACAGCTGGTGAGAGGCGGGCGGTGCAGCGGAGGAAGTGCCCGTGGGAGGCGGCGCCGAGGGAGAGGGCACAGGGGTCTGAGACTCCCCTCCCTGCTCGGCGTCGTCGGAGTCCCCGTCCGAGGATCTTCCCCCTCCTGTGGAGTGAGCACCAGAGGTAGGGTCCGCCGGAGGCTGAGGGGGGTCGTCAGTAGCCTGGTCCTCGTCCAACTCAACCGTCAGGATCCTGCCCTCCATACCGAAGTAGAAGGGTGGGAGGGGGCTTGGGAGAAGAGCTGGGTCGGGGCAGAGCACCTGCATGCGGATCGGGCCGGAGCCGACACGAGACGCCTCGTCCACCACCACCAGCTTGCCCACCGCCTGAGAGACAAGCTCGAGGATGGGCAGAGTGCGCACCCTCGCTTCCTCAGGGAAGCCGAGGATCCGCACCCACACCGCAGAGAGAGTCGAGGTCGTCGCAGGGTGGGCCGTCGATGGCGCAATGGAAACCTGGACCTTGCTGACCGGTAGGGTGAGGGCAGTGCTGCAGGCGCTGATGGAGAGGATCTCGGCCGACGGGAAGCGCATGGCGAACTGGGACGGCGAGATCTCCCGGGCGCTCCAGACATGGCCCGGCATCATCTGCCGCAGCTCCTCCTGGATGAGCTCCGCGGAGATCACCACCGACTCGGGGAGCGCCTGCCCCGCCACCACGGTGACCACTGCCAGGTTCTTGGGTACCGTCAATGCCACGCCGCCGATGTCGATGTAGTAAAACCCCCGAGCAATGGAGTGGGCAAGGTACTCCAGCTGCTGGGCGGCCCGGGGCGGGAGGGAGGGCGCGGTGCTCGACCCGGGAGGTGGTGCGGGCTTCTTCTTCTTCTTCTTCTTCTTCTTCTTGCTCTTCTTCTTTTTCTTCTTCGCTGGCTCAGTAGGGTCTGGTGACTTGTCACGGCGAGGGGAGCGAGGGCGGGTGGCCTCCCTGCCACGGCGCCACTCCGGAGCCACTCGACCCGCGGCATCGCGAGGGCCAGGCCCCTGGAGGAGCTCCTGCCTGAGCTGGTGCTCGGTGCGGCGGCCATCGGGCGAGGGCTCCCTGCGAGTGCCACCCCGCCCCGCGCGGTCAGAGGGCTCCCTCCCCCGCTGTGCCCCCTGCGGTGGAGACCTCCCCTGTCCCTAGGAGCGGATGGGGGAGCGAGGGTGGCGCGGGGACCATTGGCGAGCCGGGGAGCGGCGCCCGGCGGCCGGTAGGGCTGTGCCCGGGAGCGCGCCGACGAGAAGTGGCGGACGGGGGACCTGCGCCGGTCGGGCGGCGGCTGAGGGCTGCGGGGGCGCTTGCGGCTGAGGGCCTCCGCGTACGTCATCCGGCCGGCGGCGCGCGGGGCCGGGAGGGGCGGGAGCAGCGGCGGAGGAGGGCCTGGCGGCGGCAGGGCAGAGGGAGCGGGGGATGGCGAGACAGAACGAGACAAATGGGGGAGAAGGTTGGCGGCGGTGTTTGGCTGGCGGGACGTCGCGTGCACCCAGGTCCAGGCCCGGACGGGGCCGGTTAGGGTTCGGGAGTGACCCCTGCCAGCCGCGCGGCCCGTCTCCAGCCCACCAAGGACGCGGATGTCCTGGCTATGCCAGGGACAGGTAGCCCACGGGCCCAGGATTGGCCCACAGCCCACCGCGGGCCCAACATGCCCGCGGGGCATCCCACGCGATTGGAGCCTCGCCCCAGGCGGCGGCGCCGCCGCCGATGCCCTTGACGCCGAGGGCGACCGGAGAGCCGACGCAGGGTTGGAGCTAGGCCAGGGCCCGGCTCCATCACCCGCCTGGTCCATTCCCTGGCCGCCAGCAGCACGGGGCGGCCTCAGGAGGCGCGGCGGCGCCGAGCTCCGAGCCGGAGAGCGAGGGGGAGGGGGACGCCGCCTGCGGGGGGAGGAGCTCTTGGGGTCAGCCACCGCCGCCCGGAGGAAGTCCGCCAGCGTCGCCGGCCCCGGGGGAGAGCACCGTCGCTCCAGTTCCACCGCCATCGCCTCTGCTTCCTCCTCTTCGTCAGCCACGTCCGCCCAGAGCCGGCCCCGAAGGTCGCCTGAGCTCCTGGCAGATGCAGCCGGCGTCGAGGTGGTAGCCAGTGGCGGCGACCGGCAGGGAGGAGAGATCAGGTGCGGCGAGATGGGATCGCTGAGTCCCCGTTCCGGGCATGGCGGCGTCGCAGACCGGGCCAAAGGCGGGGATTTTGGGGATCCCCGGGCCATCGAAGACGCCGACGCCGGCAGGGGCACCGTGACGGAGCCGCGTGCCGGGCTCAACGGCCGCCTGAACCTCGTCGGAGACGGCTTTCGGTCGCCATCGCCTGCTCAAGCTCCGGTTGGTTCGCGTCGCATAACTCACACTCTTACTAGCTTCACTCGAAGATAAGTGACTAGGACCAGCTGGTGAGGAAAACATCCCACGCGTTCTTCTCTTTCTCCTCTCCCATGGCGGCGCTCGGAAAAGGATCTGGCGGCGACAAGCAGTGGCGGCAGTGGAGAGGAGATACTCGACATCCAGCGCCCCTCCTCCTCCCCTCCAAAGCACTCCTCTCGCAGTAGCGCCGACGATGGCCAGCGGCGAAGGATTTCCTGGCCTCTCACAGCCTGCCCATAGGTATGCCCTCCTGGTCTCTCACTCCCTCCTCTATGTTCTCTCTACCTCTCTCCCGTCTCCATTCCCTCATAGGTATTTTCATCGATTAGGCCCAGCCCTCATACCTAAACTACTCCTCCCCAAGTCTTGAACGTTGCCGCCTAGGGTTATTATGCCGCCGCCTGCATATGGCACCACGCCGGTACCGTCGCACCTGCCGCTCTTCACCGCTGTTCACACAAACATATGAAGGGAGTGTGTAGTCTTCCCCATAAGGCCTCGTTTACCTCTCTGGAATTTGCAGGGTTCGCCGGGTATTTTCCCGGCCTATTCCATAATCCCGAAAAATCCCGAACAGCCCGTTTACTTCTCTGATATATCCGAGTATCGTCCCGGCCCATCCCGAAACTTCCACCCGCAAACCCCTCCCAGGTCATGTATTCTCACACGCGACCCGGACCTCGTGTATCTACGAGGAAGGAGGCGCTCGTGCTTGTGAGACGAAGCGGCAACACGAACACCAGGTGGCGGCGCGGACGCCGATCTGAGGATGCTGCCGACGAACTCCTCCTGTGGCTACAGCAAGCCCTTCTCTTCGGTGAGTCGATCCCCAGCCTCTTCCCCTCTCTCCCCTCCCTATGGTCCTCTCTTCTCCTAGGGTTTGCGCCGTCGAGCCTGCTTCCATGGCGCGGGCGGATCCAGTTGCGCGTTGCCGGGGCGGTATGTACACCTCATTTAAATTCTTGGATCGACCATGGATTCCCCTTGCAGAATTGAAAGAACAATTTATTTTTCTTGACTCTAGTGTGACCAGGGGTTGATTGTGACTGCTAGTAGCGAGTTTCTTAAATTTTTCTTGGCCTAGATCAATGTGACACGAACTGAAATTACTCAACCGTGTTGGCTGGTAGGATGAGCAGCTGAGATGGGAGGACGGTCTGTTGTTGAATTACTCGACCATGTTGTGTAATGTCCTCTCTAGGTAAGGAGGCATTGGTGCTGATTAGGTGTTGACAGCACCATCTATCTACAAAACATTAATTTCGAATATGAGAAATGAGAAATGAGAATATGCACGGCGAGTCAAATGAGAAATGTCAGTTTCGAATATGCTTGATATGCTTCTCCTGATATTGTTTGAAGTGATGCATCATGTGTGTGTTGTGTGTCTTGTCAGAATTATGTCTTTGTCTACTAACTCGTTAGGCATACAAATGTAGCTTTTTCAAAGGACGTCGTCAAAATTATGTCTTTGTCTTTGTCAAAAAAAAGGACGTCGTCGTTTGGCTCTGAAGTTCAATCGGATGCGACAGGAAGCAGTTGTGCCTCAGAGTAATTCGAAGGGCACCCGAAGTTTGATGCTTGGTATTCTCCTCAGTTTCCGAGGCCCCCGAAGCCCTGACGCAGCTAACTGGTGCCCCGACCTGCAAACGTTATTCAGTTCTGAAACTCATTTTGTCCTGCCCTGATCTGCAATTTGGTAACTGGTATGTCGGTACTCCATGGCGCCACCGAATCAAATCAATTAACCTCTTCATCAATCGATCAAATCAGCGCCGTTTTGTAATTACTGTTGGAGCTCATTAAGTAGATGTTGGCAGTTTTCAGTTTGTCCTTGTGCGGTAGCGTAATTGTGCTCTCCTGCTGCTGTCAATTCGACTATCCAAGGTTTTGCAAAATCGTATTTGCCCCACTTCCTCTTGTTGTGCTTGTTATATTTGACAGTCAGCACAAACAAGCTGGATTCTTGTTGTGCTTGTAGTAAGAGCACTCTGACATGTCTTTCTGCTGACTATCATGACCTGTGAATACCTTTGATTATAGTACTAGTAGATATTCAAGTTATTGAAAGGCTTGCCTCTTGGTGGCTGTAGCTCAAGGCTGGTATAGTGGCCCTTTTGGCCGTAATTATTGTGAACTTGGCATTGTTACAATGCTTGTTTGACTGGTTTTGGACCAAATATTGTGTTTTTTTACAAAATGAAGTAAACATGTACTAACTTGTATATGTTGCCTTCTTAACAGGTTGATGTTGATGAAAGCAGGCAGGAGCTGGAAATATTCACATCACCGACAGGAGCATAACAAATTGATACTCAACCGAAATATTATTCTTGTAGAAATATAAAAGTTGATGTTTATGTATTTCTTTGTCTTGACGTGCAAAAGTGTACCATATATTTTCTTGTGGATTACTTGTTCGATAGACATTTATATATTTATTAGTGCAAAGATTGGAATTTTACTTGAATGGCCATATCCATGTCGAGGTAAAGTTTCAGTTTTTATTATTAGTTTAATACATCACAATACCCTCACATCCTCCTAAAATCAAAGTAACTAGAGGAGATTGGGAAAAGATGGGAAATGGAGGGAATTGTGGGGATTGGGTGAAATGGAGGGATTCATCAAATCCCCTCGCATCCCCAAACTCTTAGGGGGTGGAAATACACTAGAGGTAAACAAGGCCTAATCAAGCTCCTATTGTTGCATGCCGCCGGAAGTAGCTGATGTCACGAGGTATAGGTCGATGCCAACAATTTCATGTTTTCTGCACTGCGTTATGTAGATCAGGGTCAAGTCTTAGTTGTGCTTTGTTGATGTGTTAGTTGGCTGGAGCAAGTTTGGTCCGGATTGGATGGGATTGGAGCGATACTATAACTATAACTATTACTTAAATAGAAGCATCAATAATTTCATATCCTAAGTCTATGCATGGCAATACTATAGGAAGTGCCTAGTGAATAGAATGGTTCGATTTAATACATGCATTGTTTGATGCAGCTGCCTAGTTGGTGCCTACAGTTATCCTGGTAGTTTTCATATCCCAATGTTACTTATTATACTTAATAGATTGCATTGCCGAGCTGCTGATAATTAGCACACATGGACCTAAGTAAATCAATCTCAGGTTCAATGTCAGCTCCATGAAAGATTAAGAGTACTAGCAGTAGCTTAGGACGTTTCTTTTGAAGACACTTTCTAAATCTATTTTGCCCACAGATTCTGAAGTTTCGGGTACCTGCTGCCCGGTGTGGTTCTTCGGTTTGTACTCTCTCTTAAAGGCAAGTGCACCACAAGCATTTTTAATCGGTTGCCATTTTTGAAATTGTTGGATATGTGATGTTGGTTCTTTCTTTGATGTTCACGTCTTGGTATGTTGTCGAAAAGTTTATATTAAGCCTGGACTGTGAATAAGTTACAAGTAACCATCCTGGAGCGGACGGTGATTTAAGTTATTATATAACTACTTCGATGAGCTTGAACTAGGTCGGTGACAATTCACGTGTTTAACTATTCCGCAAGGTCGGTAAAAAACTTAACTGTGAATATTCCGGAATGCTTCAACCGTAAAATGTGTGATGCATAAAAGTGTTTCTGGTTTTGGCCTTCTAATGAATAAAGGAATTTGTATTTTGTTGTTCAGGTTCTAAAGTATACTTGCTGAGTATCTTTTTACTCACTCTTGCATTTTCTTTGGTTTTTATTTGGATTTCAGGTACTCAGCATAGCGACATGCATGGGAGGGGTAGTTCGTCACGACCTTGGCGCACACATCAATACTACATATCATAGAACATTCATCACACATAGTCCTTAGTTTACCATCATTATTTTATCATAATTTGTGGAGCCGTTGCATGTTCTTATGAGCCTTTAGTCGCTTTTGGTTTAGTATTCGTGTCATAAAATGATTATGCACTATATGGACTGTGTGAATTACTTATTTATATGGTCGTTACTGTAAATCCAATATATTGTGTTTTGCCTATCGTGGATGTCCTTTGAAACAAAGGAGGTGCTCTCGAAATTTTAAATTATAGGTAGTTTTGATCGTAATTTGAGAAGGGTGGTAACACCGCTAGTTATATAGAAATCTAGGATGTTACATGTTTATGATTTGAGTTTGTTCTTAAGCATCTACCTAGCTAGGCGCCACCTACGGGTCGGAAAGATCCCATTCTTCGTTGAGAGAGTGGTAGATCACTTCCTACGTCTGCACCTGTTCTTCGGCTTGGGGGAGGTGGGCACGCAGGTACGTGTCATCAGGATTGGCCCGCAATGCTTTCCGGAGGTCTTCACACACTTCTCTAAGCGCTAGACGCCATTGGTGCTCCGGCAGAAAGACGTGGTTCATCACCTCCAACAAGAAATGCTCGCCGATGGTCCTGTTGTAGTTATAGTGAGAGCGCCGCGACCGCAGTGGGATATGTAATTTCTGCGGGCGCCCCGAAATCGGAGGCGAAAACACGTCCGGTACCACCGGTGGATTCGGCCACCACGACGGTAGCGATCGCTCGAACATCCCTTCCCTGCCGGCGTCGGGGTTACCATGGAGCTTGTCGGGTCGATGCCGGTGGCCAGGCATGATGGTTTTGTGCTAGGGATGATGCGGGTCTGGTCAAAGATATCTCGGAGATCTCTCTTTTTTATGGCTGCGCCATGATGTGGCGGGAAACGCCTAGAACTGACGGAAAAGAAAAACGGAAAACAGTGTGGCGACAGGAAGTCACTGAAAATACGCTGGCGTTCACGATGATCAAACGTGAATAAATAAATCGCACCGCTAAGCGCGGTCGGCTGGACACACCGAACTCCAACTAAAAAATAATCGCTGCTAGATCCAAACGGACATAAAAGACCATTTAGATCGGCCAAATGCTCGCCCCGGTGAAGAACCCAAACGGTTCGCGCGTGTCCAAACTTGTCCGCGCGGACGCTCGGGCGTGCGCGGCGCCACAACGGGCCGACCCATCCGACGAAATGTGTCCTGCCCGACCCAAACATGCATCTAATCTGGGGCTCGGTTGCGTCGGTCCGGACGCGCGCTTGTCCGAGCACGTCCTCCTTTTATCATTGACGGTCCCTCCCGCCAGTGGCACAGAAACCATACCACTTCTCCCTCCCAAAAACCTCTCCCAAATTTTCCACTGGACGGAGCGGAAGGAAAGGCAATGGATCCCGCCGCCATGGTTAATGTTGCACCCTCCCGCACCAAGAAGCACGGCCGGCCGAGGAAGCCCGCAAAGGACCAGACGTCGGAGGAGCGGAAGATCGAGTCAGACAAGCGCAAGGGCCGGCGGTTGGCGGCGAGAGATCGACGCACCACTGCTAGGATCGAGATGGAGTGCCGGGAGGAGAACGAGCGCCTCCTCGCCAGCCAGAACAGGGTCAACGCTAACGAGATGGCAGTGAATGTCGCCAAGCACGTAGTCAACATGATCAAGCAGGAGGCATTCGACACCGTTTTCATAGGCGCCGTCTCTCTTTCTGGCCTGGCCACGGATGGCACGTCCTCTACCAGCTCCATCACTTCCACGCATACCGGTTGGCCACCGGCTCAGCCCAGGGCGACAGGGCTGCACACACCCTCGCTTGGAGGCCACCAGTTGTCCTGGTTCAACAATCCCCGCGCGGCGTCGTCGGAGGCGGGAGAGCCCTCCATCGACCTGAACCGCACTCCAACCACCGTGGACACAACCCCGGATGCGTCGACGAAGCGGTAGACCATCTCTGCCGCAAACATGCCGACACAGTCAACCTCTTCAGCGGATTGCGCACCGAGCGGCCAGCCACCAATGACACGGTATGATTGCCACATTTCTTTGCCATTGCCAGTGCACTGCTCGCACCGCTTTATGATGGCCAATTGGCGTGTAGGATTTCATGGGAAACAACGGCGAGGACGTCATGAATGACATGATCAACAAGGGTGGCCACTACTATGCCGACAGCGGCGAGGCCGAGATGGAGATGCAGCAAGGGACCCAGCAAGATACATGCAACATTGCGAACGAGGCATTGTTCGGGAACGATGGAAACGATGGCACTTCCATGGGTGAGGGAATCACGGCCGCATCGTTGGCCGCTTCACTTGTGGCCTCAATTGTCGACGGCAAGAAGGTGAGCCAACGAACCGGGGGCTACACCCCTGCCGAGGACAAGCTCCTATGCAAGGCATGGATAGAGATTTCACAAGATCCACTATGCGGCGCCGAGCAAAAGGGCTTTGCCTATTGGAAGAATGTGGACAGGTTCTTCCATGAGCATAGGAAATTTGGGAAGGACGCCTTTCTTAGCGATCGAAATGATCTCTCCCTCTCCAAGCTTTGGGGCACCATCCATTCCATGTATAGCAAGTTCCAAGGCTCCTACGATATGGTGACGAAAAGGAAAATAAGTGGCTTGCAGCCGCTTGACATGGTAAAATCTCTTCCCCTCTTTGTCGATGTCTTGCATTTGCATTTTCCGATTGAGCCATTGTTGGAATCCATGTGTGTAGATCATTAAACCAATGGAGCATTTCAAGATGGTGGACGATAACAAGGCTTTCTCATTGAGCCATTGATGCGCTCAAATCACTGTAGAGCTTCATTGGGAGACCCCAAGAGGAAGGTATGATGAGCACAGCAGCAAGTCTTCCCTCAGAAAGAAACCAAGATTATCGAACCAGTAGGAGGAAGGAAACAACTCAAAGGTGTTCCTAGTAACTAGAAACCTACACAACACAAACTCAAGACTTTGCCCCAACAAACAGTGAGGTTTTCAATCTCACCGGTTTGCTGAAAACAAAGGATTAACTGTATAGTGTGGAAGGTAATAGTGGTTTGCAGAAAGTAAACAGTGACAGTGAAAGATGTATCAATGGTAAAGATTGGACCGGT
Source organism: Avena atlantica (assembly GCA_910589765.1). Taxonomy (NCBI): domain Eukaryota; kingdom Viridiplantae; phylum Streptophyta; class Magnoliopsida; order Poales; family Poaceae; genus Avena; species Avena atlantica. Next base: position 290,530,389 of record OU342735.1, read on the forward strand.
GTCCATAGTTCACTAGAGGTGTTCTCCTTAAGATTAACAACATGACATGCTGGGTAAACAAATTACGGCGGGGCAATTGATAAGACAGAGCAAGGCATAACAATACAATACTAGACATTCATGATCCTATGAGATTTGATTGGGCAATACAGCAAGATACATAGACCGCCATCCAACTGCAACTATGACTAGTAATCCACCTTCAGGTTATCATCCGAACCCCCTCCAGTATTAAGTTGCAAGCAGCGGATAACTTTTTAAAGCAAAGTGTGTAAGGTAAACAATCCACTTGTTCCATGAACAACATATCTTTGTTTTCTCCCTCGTAGCAACAACACATCTACAACCTTAGAGATTTATGTCACTTCCCCATATTAAATAGATGCATGAACCCACTATCGAGCATAAATACTCCCTCTTGGAGTCACTAGCATCTACTTGGCCAAGATAGCTACTAGAAACGGAGAGCATGCAAGATCACAAACAACACAGACATGATAGAATCAATAACATAGAACCATTAATCAATCTAACATAGTAATCTCAATATCCATCAGATCCCCGCAAACACAACGTGCATGATTACAAATACATGATCTTGATCATGAACGGAGCTCACAAGGTCTAAACATGGTAGCACAAAGGAGGAGAAACAACCATCCAGCTACTATATGGACTCGTAGTCCAAGGTGAAACTACTCATGCTTCATACCGGAGGCTGGCATGATGATGAAGAAGGCTTCTGGGATGATCTCCCCTCCAGCAGGGTGCCGGGAAGAGCTTCAGATCCCCCGATCTAGGGACGATGGTGGCGGCGGCTACAGACTGTTTCGTGGAAGATTGATAGGGTACTTAGGGTTTTGGTATCGGTGGCTTCTTATAGGCGAAGAGGTGAGGCAGGGGGCACCCGGGGTGGCCGCACCCCCCCCCCTCCCCCACAGACGCGGGTCAGGCCTGGCCGCACGGACAGGGGGTGTGGCCCCCTAGTGGTTCTCCTCCGTCTTGTCTTCTGGCTCTGTGTTCCCCACGGTAATAATTTTTTTGGTGACATCCACCATCAAAATCAAGATCAAGACATTTGCAAGCATTGAAAGCTTGGATCAAAGTACTCTAAACATGAGCATGAAAGAAGAAGTTCTAACAATAAGACAAAGTAACTATGCATGCAACATGAAAGATTACAAACAAAGATCATGAATAACAATGCATTGAAAGACGTTTATTTGTTTCACATATAGAAAACATGGCATAGTGGCATTCAGCTTGTCCCTCATGGAGTAGCAAATAAATGCATAGGACACCTTCATAGTTCATAAGAGTGACTAGATACAAATAGTTCAAGAGCAAGCAATATCAACAATAGGAATCAATCAATAATTATTGGCACAATGCACATAGAACTAAGAATGTCAACTATGCTCTCTTAATTGGTGCCTAAGGATAGAAGGTGGAGACTCAATATAATAGTGGAAGAAATGCCCTTCATAAAGGGAAGCAAGGATTTCAAGTCTCATAAAGAGCTTCCAAAAATTATGGTACTTGTTAGATTTCAGCTCTCATTGCCCCTATCATAAGCATCTTGAAGTGATTAAGGTTAAAGTTAAGAAACTATGGAGTATATGCTTGACAAAGTATAAGTTGGCAATCTCATGTCCCTTGAATACGAGGGCCGCTCCTCATGCTACTCAAGTTTAGTTATCGGTAAGTTCTTGTCATAGTAAGTACATGTGTATCATAGAAAACTGCCAACGGGGTACCCCTTGCACATGATACAGGAGCTATCCCATAATCAAAATGACAAGGCAAGCAGACAATGAGCATCTCAGCAATTTTCTTATTTACCATGAGAAAATGGTGCTTTTTTTCTCTCTTTCCTCTTTTCTCATCTTTTTTTTCTTTTTCTCAATCTCTATATTTTTTTATAAGAAGAATGCTTCATAGATTTCTCACTATGGTGATGCTGCAAGTTTCCACCATGATTAGGCATGGTTTAGGCTAGCAGCCCAGGCGTTTCTCTAACACACATACATAACTCCATGTACTTACAAGCTCCCCTTTCATTTCACACCGACGATATCCGCAAACAAAAGAGCATGATATCAACTAGGTACAATGTACAAGTGCAATGTTGAAAGCGTTCCCCATGACAGCATGGTTCTGCTAATTCCAATTTATAAGTGCAAGCATATATAACATAGATGACACAATGGTTCAAGTTTATTAGGGGCAAGAAAAATAAAGTGTGCCATCAAGTTTGTGAGAGCTTTAATCACTAAGTTTTCACATAACAAAGTGACTTTTTAATTGGAAGGTAAATAAAACAAGAATATACTTGGAACGGTGTAACACACCATGAATAGGAATTTATAGTGGACACTTTGGAATAACATGGCTTCTTGGGAGTTGGATGCATGAGTAGAGCTTACTCATACAAGTGGAGGCTAGTAAAAGACTGGGAGCGACCAACTAAGAGAACAATAATGGCCATAATCATGCAGAGCGACAAAACATTACTAATCAAAGCATAAAGTGGTACTACAAGTCAAATACTAAATGATCATAGAGGCTATGGTGACTCGTTCAAAGTCATAACATGGTGTGAGCATGTTCCATGTCAACCCAAACAAAGCATCAAAGGATAATACCACAATACTATGCTTTCGTATGCTAAAACAACGCATGATTCTTTCAAGTCACATTAAGCAATCCTAATTGTTTGGAACAAGTCATGCTACAGCAATAATCACTAAGCATAAGGTCAAAACAACACCTAGCATGACATGATAAAGTCTAAGTCATAGTCAAACCAAGCTCCTTCTTGTACTACTGAAGCAAGAACTTCCTACTCCTTTCCAACACCAATCAACTTATTTGAAGCAACACAGCGAGAACAGGGGTCCAAACTATTTTATTCAATCAAACTAAGCAAACAAAAACCAAAAATAAAAACTAAGACGCTCCAAGAACAACACAACAGTGCATGAAACAATAAAAACGGAGTATCTAGAAAGACCTGAGTTTTTTATTGATGAAGAAGGGGATGCCTTGGGCATCCCCAAGCACTGACGCTTGTAGCTCTTGAATATTTCTTGGGGTGACACGAGGTGGCATCCACAAGCTTGAGATTTTGTCCATTCTTCATCTCATTACATCATTCTTTCCTTACACCTGAAAATTTTCCTTCATACAAAACTTCACACAATCTTCATTAGCAACATTAGTGCATTCAAAAGATAATAGACCTTTGGGTTTTAGTTTTAAAACAGCAAAAAATTCAATAAATACACAATATACTGTAGCAATTCCCTCAAAAAGATCAATTTCCCAAAAGGAATCAATAAGAAGCAAATGCAAATAATGGCAGAATTCTATCAAAACAGACCAGCAGGTAGAAACCGATTTTTCGAAGACTTTATGTTGATCAAATCAAAAAATGTTGAACTAACGAAAGTTAGATAAAAACCTGGGGGATTTCTTCAGAAAATTACACCTCAATCCGACTTACAGATATTTTACACGAATTTTTACAGTGGAGCACAAAAATCTGTTTCGGGACAGCAACTCCCCAAATCTTACTTCCCTCTCATTAGAGGTTATTATTGGCACAAAAAGCAAATAAAAAGGATAAGGAGCGGTTATTACATAGGTAATAGCTTTCAAGACTCAAGAAAACTATTGGGTTATCTTCCAAGAAGAACTTTTCTTTAACGCCTTTAAGTTAGGCATGATAGTTTGAGAAGATGCTCACATAAGAAATATGAATTGAAGTAGAAGAGAGCATCCATAAGCAAATTCAAAACACATTTAAGTCTAACCCACTTCCTATGCATAGTAATGTTGTAAGAAAATAAATCAAATAAGCACAAAGCAACAAGCATAGGACAGCAAAACAAGTGCAACTTCAAGATTTTCAACATAAAGAGGGGAAACTTAATATTGTTGAGATACATCAGACCATGTTTTCCTCTCTCATAATAACTTTCAGTAGCCTCATGAATAAACTCAACAATATAACTATCACATAAACCATGCTTTTCAAGATCTACAGACACGTAATTTCTATCAAGCTCAAAAATAGTGGGATTAAAACCTTCAAACCCACTTTTAATAATTTTATAACAAGGTGACTGATTATTCAATATAGGACCATCATCTAGAGATTTATCATAAAAAATTCTAAGCAAAATCTTTAGTACCATGCATTTCTAAATTAGGCACAAATATGGGATCATCATAGATAACATGAGCATAACAATTATCACAAGTTTTACCCATAGCAGATATTTCAAAGGAATCCACAGGAACATAACATTCATCCTTCTTTGGTAAGCATGGGAGACAATCAAATAATGTAAGGGATAAAGAGTTACTCTCATTAGAAGGTATACATGGGTAGATCCATTCTTCCTCCTTTTTTCATCACTCTCCTCCTCTTTTTCATCTAATGAGCTTTCAGGTTCAGTAATTTCTTCTCCCATAGGCTCCTGCATTTTGTGGACACATTCTTGTGAATGACTGAGTCTCTCTTTATAATCAATTATATAACACTTATTGCTGAAATTTTACATGCAATGATCAAGGATAGAAGAGACCATATCTTTAAGGTATTTACAAGCAACACAGGTTTCATAGTTTTTAGACATGAAGGATTCTATTTCAGAAGCTCCCATAAACAAAAAAAATTGTTCTACTTCTTCAAATCCAAGATGAATAAAGTTATTCCAATGATAGTTCATAATTAAAAATTCTTTACTAAAGCCACATTGGAATTTAAGATGTTTAGTATCATGTTCAGAGCAACAATTTATATTATGGCGTTTTAGAAAAAAATTAGCAATTAGGTCCAACCTTTTTAACACGGCTCTCATGACTTTTATAGATTATCTATACCTTATAAAATCTTCCATGGAGGTTATAGCAGGCGGTGGTTCATCTACTACCTTAGCGGTGATAGTAGTTTTCCCAAATAGGAAACCGAGTGGGTTATCCATAATGAAATAGTGATCAGAGCAGAACTAGACATAAAAACAACTTGAAGTAGGAACTAATTTTTTGTGTTTTTGATAAGAGAAAGCAAACCAAACGAAACTATTTTTTTGTGATTTTTGATAAAAAGTGGCAAACAAAACCAAGCAAAAGAAACTAAGCAAAACAAAAACAAAGTAAAGATGAGCTTCGTTGGGAGACCCAGGTGGAAGGTATGATGAGCACAGCAGCAAGTCTTCCCTTAGAAAGAAACCAAGGTTATCGAACCAGTAGGAGGAAGGAAACGACTTAAAGGTGTTGCTAGCAACTGGAAACCTGCACAACCCAAACTCAAGAATTTGCCCCAACGAACTATGAGGTTGTCAATCTTACCGGTTTGCTGAAAAGAAATGATTAACTGCATGGTGTGGAAGGTAATAGTGGTTTGTAGAAAGTAAACAGTAATAGTGGAAGATGCATCAATGGTAAAGATTGGACTGGGGTCCATAGTTCACTAGAGGTGTTCTCCTTAAGATAAACAGCATGACATGCTGGGTAAACAAATTACAGCGGGGTAATTTATAGGACGGAGCAAGGCATAACAATGCAATACTAGACATTCATGATCCTATGAGATTTGATTGGGCAACACAACAAGATACATAGACCTCCTCCAACTGCATCTATGACTAGTAATCCACCTTCAGGTTATCATCCGAACCCCCTCCAGTATTAAGTTCCAAGCAATGGATAACTTCTTTAAGCAAAGTGTGTAAGGTAAACAATCCACTTGTTCCATGAACAAGAGATCATTCTTTTCTCCCTAGTAGCAACAACACATCTATAACCTTAGAGATTTCTGTCACTTCTCCAGATTAAATAGAGGCATGAACCCACTTGTTGGGGATATGCTAAATGGATATCACCATAGCATGTCTCTAATCTGGATAACCCGGATGGACCACAGTTGGTAGCAATACCTATTGCTTACTGGGCGGCCCAGTTAGATGGATCCATAAGGGAGGCCCATGCCGGATAAAGGAAGGCTACGGAGGAGTCACCAGCGTATCCGGAGCCTTGGAGTGCAGGACATGTTAGACTAGTTGTGTGTGGCATCCCGCAAAACCACTACTAGAAAATCGCGTTGAATTTGTGCATTGCATCGTCATCATCATGCATTGTTTGCCAAAACTATGTTTGCCAAGCCCGTGTTGTTTTCTAAATCGCCCCCTCTTGATTCAACATCGAAAACCGGGTCGCCGGAATATTTTGTTTTGTTAAAATTGTTTTGCAAACGGTCCGTTTAATTAAATAAAACTTTCAATTAATTTTTAGCGGGGCAGTCGAACGGGCCGATTTAGCCCGAACGACCACCCCCGTATTAAACAAATCGGTCCGCTCTAATTCTAAGCCTACCAGAAAAACTACCCAACCCACCCTGGCCACCTCACCCTGCCCAATCCCCACACGCCACCTCACCCCTCCTCTCTCCCTCTACCTATCCCACGCCGCCACTTGGCCCAGACCCCCCCCTCTCTCTCTCAGCACTCCCCCTCCCCACCCCAGCACCACACACGTACGCAACGCCCCCAGATCCCACCCCCCACGCCTGGCCCCGCCCCTGGGACCCGCGGCCCCACCCTGGCACTCACCTGCCCCGTGGCCCCGCACACCCCACCACGCTGCGTGCTCCCTTCTCCCATCTCTCTCTGAGCCCGCTCTTCCCCGTCCCTTGGCGAGCGCCGCCCTGCCCCAGCGACCGGGCTCCTCCCTCCCTGCTCCAAGCTCGCCCAGCGGACCCGGCCTCCGCCGCGCTGACTCCCCCCCGACCTCGCCTCCGTCCGCCGCGCCCCCACCCTCTCTGAGCCATCATCCCGCCTCCGCCGCCGCCGCTCGGCCGAGCTCTCCGTCGACCCCCAGCGCCGCGCGCCGCCGGTCACCCTTCCTCCTCTGGCCGCTCCGCCCGGTGCCGCCAGCGACGGTCCTCCTCCCCGCCCATCTCGCCCCGCCAGAGCCAACTCGTCCCCGAGCCCTTCCCGTCGTCGAGCCGCCGCCGTTCGCCCCGTCCTCGCCGCCACCAAGCTCCGCACCGCCGCAGCCACGAGCTCCGACCACGCCCCCACAAGCTCTTCCTCTCCTCCTACCGCGACCACCGCCTCCGCCCTTCCGACCCTGCGCGGCCGTCCCCAACCTCCCCGGTGCTCCTCCCGCACCTCCGCCGCGGCCGCCGCCTCCGGCGACCCCAGCCGGCCCGCATCCACCGCCCCAGGCCCCGCGTCGCGTCCCCGTCCAAGCCCGCCGGCCTCCTCCTCGGGTCAACCCGTCCACCAGTACCAGAGGCGTTCTCTGCCTAGCTTCGTGTTCCGTGTGCCTGGTTGGTGCAGCAGTAAGGTGGGACCTACTTCTGTTCACGACAACCGACCCCACAACCGATGATCGAGGAGAAAACCGAAGGAATCCCGATGTGGGTAGCCAAGTTCGCCATCAACAATCGAAGCCTCAAAAACCCCAAGCTCTCCTTCGCGGTCCCCGAAGACCAAACCAAAACCGATGGCTCGGCATGGTCTTCCCTAGAGGCCGCCAAGATCGCTAAAGGAACGCCAAGAGCTTCGCTTCGTTTTCGAGACCCCGACATTGAAGCGACAAGATCATCGACAGGGAAACCGGAGGACCACCGAGGAGAACTGTCACCGTGCCAAGATCTACCGAAGGTCGACCCCGCTGACGCCAAGTGCGGCAACGACATCGAACCGTCAAGTCAAGCTCATCCGCGGACAAGATCGACAATTAAACATGATAACCAAGAGCGACTTGAGGACCCATCAAGACCTTCGCGACGACGAGAACGGCACCGACCCAAGTTCTGCTCCCCGGACATCGAGACCCCGATGCGACAAGATCTGCCCCGATACCGAGAACGACCCCGGAGTCCGAGAACGTTCCCGCCGAGACCAATCCGTCAGACCCCGAACCCTGGACCCTGTCGAACCCCGGAACCCCGGAACCCTAACAAGATCGTCGAGCCCCCTCTAATGTGTGACCCCTTTTCCTCGAACCCTATTTTATAACATATCAATTGGTTGCACATTAAAATGTCTTACTCGCATGCATATCTGTGGTTTGGGGGCCTTATGCCGATTCACCTAATAAGTAAATATGGGGCCCGTATGCGGGCAAATCTAGTCTCATATTGGCCTCATCTAAACTTGTGTAGCGAACCGGTATCTTATCTTGCCTTGTTTAAACAACATTTAAATTGCGGGGTAGATAAACAACTTGAACCATATATTAATTGTCGGGACCCCGGTTCCACTTAATGTTGACCTAATTGCACCGCATCTTTGCCATGTCATTCATCATACATGCATCATGCCGATTTTCTGCCGTGTATTAAATATTGCATCCGGTGTTCCTCCTAGTGTTTTGATTCTTCGCGGATAAGGCCGATGAGTTGATGTGAGCTTCGCCCCGATCTTCGGATGAACCTTTCGGCAATGTTTTCAGGCGAGCATCTCCCCCTTTCTACCTATCTTACTTTTCTAGTATTTATTCCCTCCTGTTGATCTTTGCTATCTGTGTTGCGATGCTCTAGATTTCGTACCCGTGATATCCCTTGCAACCATATATAGCCTTGGACACATCCTATTACCTGTTGTTTGGTAGATAGATGGACCGCGTGTCGTAGTCGCTTGCCCAAGTGTTTTGCTTGTCGTCAAGTACCACAATTGTTGGAGGATGGCCGCATGTTGACGTTGGAGATGACCATGTCTTTAATTATTGTTCACTTTAATTACTGTTTAACAACTAAAATTGAATTAAGCAGAGGCATCGGTGGGTGATAGGTAAGATTTGGTTTCCGACCGCCCACTTGTGTCCCGTAGGACCCGAGTTCTTGACACCTGTTCCGAGATCGAGCGCGCTAACCACAGGTGGGGAGATATGGGCCCCCCATTGATAATTACCTGATTCCAAAGTATTGTACTGGGGGCCACAAAGTAGTTTGGGGCTTTATTACTATCCTGTACTTATGCCATGTTTACTGCTTTATTTACGATTGTGCGAGGTACTGCACACTGTACTGTTTAGGATCGGGACACGTTTTCGCGGTGTCGACAGTCCCCGTTTGGGGATTTGCTGTCGCTCACTGCCGTCTACCCAAACCCTGAGACCGTCTCGGAGACCGGCCGACTCCGTTGCGGGTGTCGACTCGGTGGGGTGGCCCCCCGTACTTGCTTTGTGTCTGGGAACGTCGTGACTTAGGCCCCGCCGACATACCGATGGGTGTATGTTAACTGATCTGGCAAAAAGGGTCGAAGTGCCTGTGGATACTTTGGTGCACCCCTGCAGGGTTTAAATCTTTTCGAGAAGCCGTGTCCGCGGTTATGGACGACTTGGAGCACAGTGTCTGATCATAGACAACTATAACTAAAGTTTACTGTTTTAAATTGACTTGTATCCGATATGATTAGTAATCAGCTTCACTACAACGGAATGGCTAAGTAAAAGTACCAACAACTGCTGGGTTTTGGGGTTATCTCATGATAATTGGATCTGACTAGTAATGTTGCCACTATAACAGAATGATTAACTAAAAGTGCCCACTGCTTACTTTATCAGGACGATCATCTAAACCTGACTAGTAAAGTGCCGCAACTATAACTGAATAAGTAAAACTGCCAACTGTGTGAGTTCCTCGGTTGACTTCCTTGTTTGGTTACGAGGGGGAAACACCAGGATGGGTTTGTTTGGTGATAGCTTCAGGTTGGAACCGGTTAGGTCATTCTCACCCCCCTCTGATAACCGCCAGTTGTATCGAGTCTCTATAGGATGTTCAGTGCATGCTGCCGCTGCCGCTCAGTCCACCATACCTATGTAGGCGAGGACCGCCGAATTCTAGCCTCGCCGTGTACTGGCCTCAGTACTGACGCTCCTCTTTTTCCTTTGCCCTTTGTCGGCACCCCTTTTGTTTTAGCAGGTTTTGAGATCGACGCCGTTAGCAGGGTTACCCTTCCGGCTTGGCCTGGGCAGGGTTATGGACGCCATTGGTTATTCTTCAGGGCTCTTAGCCCCATTTGCATCTTGTACGTAGTCGGACGCCCCATCGTTTTCAAGGTGATTTGGATCTTTGTACCGTATTTTTGTATTCTTGACTCGTCGAGTCGCTTTTGTATATATATCTGTTCTGTGGGTCCCATCGAGGACTGTGGTGTAATGTTATTACTTTGTTTTTTCCACCCGCACGAAAGTGCCTGGTGGGCACCTTCGAATCGTTTCTATGCGGGTTTGGCGAGTTTTGCCAAAACTTGCATAGGGCCGAATCTGAGGGTGTTACAGAGTGGTATCAGAGCTCAGCAGTTGCGATACCCCACAAGTCCAGCCTGTAGGATAACCTAGCTAACGGCCGAAGTAGAGTGTCAAAACTATTTTTGAAAATCGGTTGGATAGTTCTGATTAGGTCTGATTTTACTCCTTACCCCTCTGCTGTTCTCCTCTTACCTCGACGTGTTTTGATTTTGCTCTCTTCTCTTTCTTCGAGTCCAGGATTTCTCGTGGTTGGGTTCCGTCGTACCTTTAGGGTTTCGCTTCCTCCTTTGATAACGGTGTTCCACCATCCGGTGTCAAGCTGCCTGATGAATTCGTCTACGGTGTTACCATTCTTTGTTCCTTGTTTGAGCCTTCCGGTGTTTTCTGACGCGACAACATCATCTACGCCAGATCCGATGCAGAGTCTGCATCACTCCTTTGTTTCCGAACCTCGCTTGTTGAGATCTTCAGTCTGAATCCGAGGGTTGATTGCATAATCTGTCTATTCGTGTACAGGGTAATGCTTTGAGTGCGGGATGGAGTCGCGACCATACCACTACTCTTATCATTCGCTTATGTACATTGAATGGTGGATCGATGCAATTTTACTCCTTCCATGGAAGTTAGAGGTGACCTTGCTTTTAACTTCGCCCGTTGTTTATCCGGAGTGCTCTCTTGACGGACAGGGACAACGACCTTTTGTTAGTGGTGTCGCAAGGATCTACACGAAGCGAGAAGACGCAGCTCGCCGACCTTCCTTCCGGTACCATGAGGCGGATCTCGAGGGCGAGATCCTTTGTTAGTGGTGTCGAATTGTGGCATCCCGCAAAACCACTACTAGAAAATCGTGTTGAATTTGTGCATTGCATCGTCATCATCATGCATTGTTTGCCAAAACTATGTTTGCCAAGCCCGTGTTGTTTTCTAAAACGCCCCCTCTTGATTCAACATCGAAAACCGGGTCGCCGGAATATTTTGTTTTGTTAAAATTGTTTTGCAAACGGTCCGTTTAATTAAATAAAACTTTCAATTAATTTTTAGCGGGGCAGTCGAACGGGCCGATTTAGCCCGAACGACCACCCCCGTATTAAACAAATCGGTCCGCTCTAATTCTAAGCCTACCAGAAAAACTACCCAACCCACCCTGGCCACCTCACCCTGCCCAATCCCCACACGCCACCTCACCCCTCCTCTCTCCCTCTACCTATCCCACGCCGCCACTTGGCCCAGACCCCCCCCTCTCTCTCTCAGCACTCCCCCTCCCCACCCCAGCACCACACACGTACGCAACGCCCCCAGATCCCACCCCCCACGCGCCTGGCCCCGCCCCTGGGACCCGCGGCCCCACCCTGGCACTCACCTGCCCCGTGGCCCCGCACACCCCACCACGCTGCGTGCTCCCTTCTCCCATCTCTCTCTGAGCCCGCTCTTCCCCGTCCCTTGGCGAGCGCCGCCCTGCCCCAGCGACCGGGCTCCTCCCTCCCTGCTCCAAGCTCGCCCAGCGGACCCGGCCTCCGCCGCGCTGACTCCCCCCGACCTCGCCTCCGTCCGCCGCGCCCCCACCCTCTCTGAGCCATCCTCCCGCCTCCGCCGCCGCCGCTCGGCCGAGCTCTCCGTCGACCCCCAGCGCCGCGCGCCGCCGGTCACCCTTCCTCCTCTGGCCGCTCCGCCCGGTGCCGCCAGCGACGGTCCTCCTCCCCGCCCATCTCGCCCCGCCAGAGCCAACTCGTCCCCGAGCCCTTCCCGTCGTCGAGCCGCCGCCGTTCGCCCCGTCCTCGCCGCCACCAAGCTCCGCACCGCCGCAGCCACGAGCTCCGACCACGCCCCCACAAGCTCTTCCTCTCCTCCTGCCGCGACCACCGCCTCCGCCCTTCCGACCCTGCGCGGCCGTCCCCAACCTCCCCGGCGCTCCTCCCGCACCTCCGCCGCGGCCGCCGCCTCCGGCGACCCCAGCCGGCCCGCATCCACCGCCCCAGGCCCCGCGTCGCGTCCCCGTCCAAGCCCGCCGGCCTCCTCCTCGGGTCAACCCGTCCACCAGTACCAGAGGCGTTCTCTGCCTAGCTTCGTGTTCCGTGTGCCTGGTTGGTGCAGCAGTAAGGTGGGACCTACTTCTGTTCACGACAACCGACCCCACAACCGATGATCGAGGAGAAAACCGAAGGAATCCCGATGTGGGTAGCCAAGTTCGCCATCAACAATCGAAGCCTCAAAAACCCCAAGCTCTCCTTCGTGGTCCCCGAAGACCAAACCAAAACCGATGGCTCGGCATGGTCTTCCCTAGAGGCCGCCAAGATCGCTAAAGGAACGCCAAGAGCTTCGCTTCGTTTTCGAGACCCCGACATTGAAGCGACAAGATCATCGACAGGGAAACCGGAGGACCACCGAGGAGAACTGTCACCGTGCCAAGATCTACCGAAGGTCGACCCCGCTGACGCCAAGTGCGGCAACGACATCGAACCGTCAAGTCAAGCTCATCCGCGGACAAGATCGACAATTAAACATGATAACCAAGAGCGACTTGAGGACCCATCAAGACCTTCGCGACGACGAGAACGGCACCGACCCAAGTTCTGCTCCCCGGACATCGAGACCCCGATGCGACAAGATCTGCCCCGATACCGAGAACGACCCCGGAGTCCGAGAACGTTCCCGCCGAGACCAATCCGTCAGACCCCGAACCCTGGACCCTGTCGAACCCCGGAACCCCGGAACCCTAACAAGATCGTCGAGCCCCCTCTAATGTGTGACCCCTTTTCCTCGAACCCTATTTTATAACATATCAATTGGTTGCACATTAAAATGTCTTACTCGCATGCATATCTGTGGTTTGGGGGCCTTATGCCGATTCACCCAATAAGTAAATATGGGGCCCGTATGCGGGCAAATCTAGTCTCATATTGGCCTCATCTAAACTTGTGTAGCGAACCGGTATCTTATCTTGCCTTGTTTAAACAACATTTAAATTGCGGGGTAGATAAACAACTTGAACCATATATTAATTGTCGGGACCCCGGTTCCACTTAATGTTGACCTAATTGCACCGCATCTTTGCCATGTCATTCATCATACATGCATCATGCCGATTTTCTGCCGTGTATTAAATATTGCATCCGGTGTTCCTCCTAGTGTTTTGATTCTTCGCGGATAAGGCCGATGAGTTGATGTGAGCTTCGCCCCGATCTTCGGATGAACCTTTCGGCAATGTTTTCAGGCGAGCATCTCCCCCTTTCTACCTATCTTACTTTTCTAGTATTTATTCCCTCCTGTTGATCTTTGCTATCTGTGTTGCGATGCTCTAGATTTCGTACCCGTGATATCCCTTGCAACCATATATAGCCTTGGACACATCCTATTACCTGTTGTTTGGTAGATAGATGGACCGCGTGTCGTAGTCGCTTGCCCAAGTGTTTTGCTTGTCGTCAAGTACCACAATTGTTGGAGGATGGCCGCATGTTGACGTTGGAGATGACCATGTCTTTAATTATTGTTCACTTTAATTACTGTTTAACAACTAAAATTGAATTAAGCAGAGGCATCGGTGGGTGATAGGTAAGATTTGGTTTCCGACCGCCCACTTGTGTCCCGTAGGACCCGAGTTCTTGACACCTGTTCCGAGATCGAGCGCTCTAACCACAGGTGGGGAGATATGGGCCCCCCATTGATAATTACCTGATTCCAAAGTATTGTACTGGGGGCCACAAAGTAGTTTGGGGCTTTATTACTATCCTGTACTTATGCCATGTTTACTGCTTTATTTACGATTGTGCGAGGTACTGCACACTGTACTGTTTAGGATCGGGACACGTTTTCGCGGTGTCGACAGTCCCCGTTTGGGGATTTGCTGTCGCTCACTGCCGTCTACCCAAACCCTGAGACCGTCTCGGAGACCGGCCGACTCCGTTGCGGGTGTCGACTCGGTGGGGTGGCCCCCCGTACTTGCTTTGTGTCTGGGAACGTCGTGACTTAGGCCCCGCCGACATACCGATGGGTGTATGTTAACTGATCTGGCAAAAAGGGTCGAAGTGCCTGTGGATACTTTGGTGCACCCCTGCAGGGTTTAAATCTTTTCGAGAAGCCGTGTCCGCGGTTATGGACGACTTGGAGCACAGTGTCTGATCATAGACAACTATAACTAAAGTTTACTGTTTTAAATTGACTTGTATCCGATATGATTAGTAATCAGCTTCACTACAACGGAATGGCTAAGTAAAAGTACCAACAACTGCTGGGTTTTGGGGTTATCTCATGATAATTGGATCTGACTAGTAATGTTGCCACTATAACAGAATGATTAACTAAAAGTGCCCACTGCTTACTTTATCAGGACGATCATCTAAACCTGACTAGTAAAGTGCCGCAACTATAACTGAATAAGTAAAACTGCCAACTGTGTGAGTTCCTTGGTTGACTTCCTCGTTTGGTTACGAGGGGGAAACGCCAGGATGGGTTTGTTTGGTGATAGCTTCAGGTTGGAACCGGTTAGGTCATTCTCACCCCCCTCTGATAACCGCCAGTTGTATCGAGTCTCTATAGGATGTTCAGTGCATGCTGCCGCTGCCGCTCAGTCCACCATACCTATGTAGGCGAGGACCGCTGAATTCTAGCCTCGCCGTGTACTGGCCTCAGTACTGACGCTCCTCTTTTTCCTTTGCCCTTTGTCGGCACCCCTTTTGTTTTAGCAGGTTTTGAGATCGACGCCGTTAGCAGGGTTACCCTTCCGGCTTGGCCTGGGCAGGGTTATGGACGCCATTGGTTATTCTTCAGGGCTCTTAGCCCCATTTGCATCTTGTCCGTAGTCGGACGCCCCATCGTTTTCAAGGTGATTTGGATCTTTGTACCGTATTTTTGTATTCTTGACTCGTCGAGTCGCTTTTGTATATATATCTGTTCTGTGGGTCCCATCGAGGATTGTGGTGTAATGTTATTACTTTGTTTTTTCCACCCGCACGAAAGTGCCTGGTGGGCACCTTCGAATCGTTTCTATGCGGGTTTGGCGAGTTTTGCCAAAACTTGCATAGGGCCGATTCTGAGGGTGTTACATTGTGTACCGTGTAGGACTCTGTAACCTATCCGGCTAGGAATTTGCCTGTAACCCTAGGATATGGTGACTATATAATCTGGACCTACGGGAGCCTTTAGGGCACGATACAACCCATACCTCGCACAGTGAACCAATCCCTATAACTCGGCATATTGCCATCTAAAGATATGGTTGGGGGAAGTACAAAGTCCCACGAAAATCCGAATTTTTCAGCCGTTTGATTCGGAAACAAAGGTCCAGATCTGCTCGCACGTCTCCCTCTGCCTACTGGACCGACAGTTTTCTACTCGCCTTGTGCTCTATCTCGCTGTAGCTGGACCCCACACGATCGCTGGCCCACTTGTTGGCGGCTGCTCGGTTGCTGGGTACATTGCGCCTAGGGTATCTAAAGACATGGTTGGGGGCAGTACAAAGTACGGACCAGCTCTGTTCATGCGTCTCCCACTGCCTACTGGACCAGCAATTTTCTACCCGCCTTGTGCTCTGTCTCGCTGCAGTTGGGCCCCACGCGGTCGTCGGCCCACTTATCGATTGTTGGGTACGTTGCGCTTGGGGTGTGATGGTTGCACGCATGCATCCCATGCGCAAAGGACGGCAGGCGCGCGTGGCGGTTGGTGGATTTTGCTTGACCGGCGGTGTTCTACCTGCCCTATGCTCTGTTTCAATGTGGACGGACCCTGCACGGCCGTTGGCCCACTTGTCGGTTGCTGGGTTCGTTGCGCCTGGGGTGTGATCGTTGCGCGTGCGAAACGTGGAGTCAAGACGGCATACGTGCGTGGCGGTGGGTAGATTTTGCTGGACGGGACATGTTCTACCAGTTTTGTTCTCTGTATCGTTGTTGCTTGGTCCTGCTCGGTCCTTGGCCCACTGCTCAGCCGATGTGTTATCGGTGGGTTCGTTTCGGTTGGGTTGTCAATTGTTGTGCGCGAAAATTGTGGAGCCGCGCGAATCATGGAGGCGGACACGCCGCGCGCGTGGAGGGAGACGTGGGTAGGTGGTCTTGCTGGACTGGACGTCTTCTACCCGTTCTGTACATTGTGTCTCTGCTGATCGGTCCCACCTAGTCCTTAGCCCACTGCTCAGCCTTTGCATTGTCGGTGGGTTAGTTTCGCCTGGGTGTGCGCGCGTGGATCGAACTGTGGGTGCGTGGAGCAGATGTGAGTGGGTGAGCGTTACTGTGTCGTGCCGCTGTTGCCTGACGTGGGTTGGAGGCGACACGTTCCTGCTTTTGGACTGGCCTCGTGTTCTACCCGCCTAGCAGCTTGGTCGCTGCTATTGGGTCCTACGAACGTATCTGTCCCCTTAGTCAGTTGTAGTTCAGTTGCACGGATGTGCTTGCTGTGTGCAGGGTCAGTTGTGCTGGCTTTTCGCGTCTGCCCATCTTGACAACCGGCACCGGCGCCTCGTTTGTCTACTTACCCGTTACATCCGTTGACTGGTAGCGCGCCCCCCTTCCATCGCATCTCGTCTCGACCACCGCGCATCCTCATCTCCTCCGCTTTTTGCCTCGCCTACTCGTCTCTTCCCCGGTCTCTTCTGCCAGTCGAGGCCCTCGCAATTTCTTCCATTCCCGGCGGCAGGGGTATTCGCGATGGTCGTCCGCCGCTCTGGGTTTGGTTAAGGTGAGCCCTTCTTCCTCGTGTGGGTCGATCTGGTTTGTTTGCTCGGTATTTTAATCTGTTGTGGCCGGTTGCTGCATCTGTTGTTCACCTTCGACTCATGTTTGTCAGGTTTTGCTTGAGACGTTGACTGCTTGTTTGTGTCTTTTTGTGTTTGCAGGTGTACGTGTTGCTGGATATTGTGCCATCCCATGCTCTTTCCCTGGTGAGTTTGTCGCGGCACCACCTCTGTTGTTTTTTTTGGGCTCGATGTTTTACGGATTTAGTTTGTGTCAGTGATGCTCGTTGGTTATTTTTTCTTGCAGGTGCTCATCTTGCTGGAGGTTAAGCCATCTAACCATCGACTGCTTTCCTGGTGAGTTTTACGTAGCTCAACATCTGTTCTTCCTCTATGGCTCGATTGTTTCCGGGTTTGGGCTCTACCCGTGACTGCTCGCTTGTGGTCTCTCTGTTCCTACAGGTCCACGTCTTGCTGAGAACTTGGTAGTCCAAGGACCGCATGCTATTTTTGGTGAGTGTTCCTCGGCTGCCTGATTTATGTGGCCTTTTCCTTGTAGGCCAGCCCTCGAACACATTGTTCTGAGCATATTTGAGTTATTTGTTCTGGGTATAGGCAGAAGGTTAGGGGACACATTATATGAATATTGTGCCCTGTTGGTGGAGCTAGAACTATTCATGGGCATAGGCAGAAGGTCACTTATACATGTATATGCAGGTTGGTAGCTTTTTCACGTGTAGAACAGAGGAAAATTTGTACAGAGTGCCCTCCCGAGCCATTTCGTGCCTTGCTGCTTGCCTGGGTGTAGAAGTACCTTCCTGACCCTAGAAGTGCCTCTGGCCTGCTCCCAAATGGCCCAAATGCATGCTAATTAGAAATTTGCCGAAATACTAGCCCAGACGGAGAGTGTTGCTTCTTTCTCCTTGCTCGTTGTGTTTTTCTATGTTTGGTCTTTTCCAACTTTTTTTTAATTCCTCAATATTCATGTAAAAAAATCTACCAACCTGATAGATGATACTTTCCTTCCTCAGTATTCATCAAAAAAGCTACCAGTCTGATAGATGACGCTTACTTTATATTAATTTACTAATTTTAACATAACATTCAATTAGAACAGATGCAACAGTTTGTTGGTGTATATACTTCTCAATTTTAATATTGACTTTGTGCTTGCAACCCTAACGAAATTATTAGACATTATGACTAATGTAAACAACTTCAAGTTTTGTTGCTTTATTGTGAACATTCGTATCTCATATTGTTTTGCTGGAAAAAATTATAACCTTGAATAGCCAATGATTGAAATTAATTTTTTCCTTCCTGTAATTTAACTAGGCTCTATTACCAGAGCAAACTTAGATAGAAGAATGGGTAATTTTACTGGCAGTATAAAGAATAGGATGGAAATTCTTTAGGCAGCGCTTCTTCTAGAGTAAATATTTTTCTTTAAGCGGTTCTCCCTCTAGATAAATATTTTTGTAAGCGTAGATACATAATGCTTTTTGATTTATTGCAAAACAGTAAAACCACTAATGGATGCAAGGGAAGGTAGTGTAGAATCTTCTGCCTCTAACATGATGGTGGCCTTAAATAGAAGGGTGGATAATTTTACTAACGGTATAAAAAATATGCTTGAATTTCTTTAGGCAGCTCTTCCTCTAGACTATATATTACAGAAAAACTCATCGGGTTAGAAATAAGATTGGTGTATTATGTGAGTATAGTCATACAACTTCACGGGACAAGTTAAATATGTATATACATACAAAATTAGCGCCTCTTTTTTGGCGTGCGCGCTCTGATTCTTTCATTTTAAATATGCACCTCATGTTAGATTAACTTGCTGAAAATTTAGAACTGGCCTACACATATATCCAAAACGGTTGATGAGCCAGGAAAAAAAAATTTAATACACCTGGATGGCTTCACTAGACACTTCTTTGATTTAGCTTTAGTAATTCGATTTGCCGACTATAGTATCCTGTCATGTCCATCAGTTTGGTTCCTTTGTGTTTGTATATTGCAACTTTGGTGAAATTCAAGTTTTGTCTTCAATCTTGTCCCTGTGTTTTACATTAACCGGTGTTTCTTCTTCAAATACACCGTATTAGAACCATGAATGTTGGATATCCCTATATGGGAGCAATTCATTGTATTGCCAGCCATCATCGTTTTGATTTCTTGATGTCAAGAACTTAGACAAGAATATACCAAGGTAGTTAGGAAAGGGCAACACTTCTTTCAGAGTATGCTGAACCTCGACTCTGAAAAGTCCAGTTAAATAGCATTAAAAAGGCTAGAATTTCTTTAGGCAACGCTCCCTCTAAATATTAAATAGAAGAGTTGATAATTTTGATAACAGTTTAAAAAAAGTCAGAATTTTTTTAGGCGGCACTCTCTCTAGAGTATATATTATAAATAAAATTCATCAAGTCAGAAGTAAGATAAGTGTATTATACGAGTATAACCATACGACTACACGGGACAAGTTAAATATTAAGTATAAACATACAAAATTAGCAGCAGCAAGATGAAGTGGTACTGGAAGGGTGACTGTATGTTAGCTGGTCATTCGTGTGCCTATTGACTTGGATGTGGCGTCTAGAGGGTGAATGTTTGTTCTGAACTATTTGGTTCTAGCTTCCAGATCTTCATGCGTGGTTTTGATTGTCAGTGTGCTTGCCTTGCGCCTACACCTTCTAGGGTTTTACCTGCTTTATGTTCTCTTTTCTTTATCTTCTGTTCGGTAGTTCTTGGATAGGTTGTGAGATTTTTTCCTTTTTGTTTCAGGTTTTCTGCTGCAGCATGTTGTTGTTGGGTTTGCTCTCTTTCGGTAGGTGGTTACTTTTTCCCCCGCTCGTGCCTCTTTTTTTGTTCTGTAGTATTCTTTGTTCTGCATTGGTATTCTTAGGTTGCTTCGCTGCCCATGTGCGTGTGTAAGAAACCTTAATAAAATATTATTGGGTCGCTTGATAATATATTAGCCATCCCGGTTTTTTATTTCTTGTTCTTTCTATATTTTTTTATTAAGCTTTCCTTGTTGGGTTGTTTCTGTATTTTGAGTTTTCCTAGATGGTCTCGCATTAGCATATCATGTAGGGGTGTTGCAACGTCCTTCGAGTTGGGTTATTGGCAGCCAGTGTTCCTCAGTTTTCCTCTGGTTCTTGGGCCCGTGTGGTGTATGTGCCAGTTCAGAGTGTACTACTTCTTGTTGATGTTATCGATTTTCGATTTGTTTGTTTCTTCTCAGGATGTGTTGTTTATGCATTATGTTGCTTCCTTGCTGACAATATTCCCCCAAGATGTTTGCCTCCTCGTTGGGTGACTCCGCACTAGGTTCCTGATCCCCCTGCTAGTTAGTCACGATACAAGAGGAAGAGTAGGTCTTCTGCACTGCCAGATCTGTTTTGTGTGTTCTCTGAGACGGCCTATGTCTTACCTGGATTATATGTACTTGTGTGTGTTAGGGGATGGGTGGTATCCGTTTCTCTCTCCACATGTCAGTAGGTTTAACCGGAAGAAGATGAGGCTTATGATTAATCTGAGGCGTAGTGACTACAAAGGTGTGGGGTTTATATGTGCTGAGCTTTCTTTTTGATTGTAGATTTGTTTTGAATCGCATGGTTATTTGTTTGGTTCTGTTGTTAATCATAGAGCATGCTGTGCGAAGGCCACTACCTGAGCACTGGGAGGGTTTCCCTACTGAACTAGCTGAGAGTATTAAAGGTAGTAGTCTACGTACAAGTTTCATGAAAAAAAATTCTGCTTGTCTTCGTGTGTCTAACAGTGTTCTCATGTTTCCTTTGTGCATAGCCTCTTATGCGGAGCGGTCGTACCATGGTGCTCCTGAGTTTAAGTGTTATCACTGCGAGGCGGCTTTCTGGTGGGTGAGCATGTGAAATATATGTCTTCTTTCCGCCAGCGAAGGGTTCTCTTTACCAAATGTTGTAAAGGCGGGAAGGTGTACATTCCACCTTTTAGAAAACCTCCTGATTTTCTCGGAGATTGTGAGACGAGTGACCGGGGGTGTTACAGAGATATTCTACACAACGATGGTGATACACGCGCTTGACGTTTTGTTTCGAAAATTCGCCGGTACAACTGTTTGTTTTTTTTCACATCAATGGGTGCAAATATTGATAGAACTTTGAAAAACTCGCGTGGTCCTAGCATTTTCAAAATCCAAGGGGTTGTTTTTCACCGTATGGGTTCGCTTTTACCTGACAAAAGTGATGAGGTTGGCTCTGTTAACGGTAGGAACCCCCTAAATTTGCTGAGTTGTATATCTATGTCAACACCCGGATTTTTCAATCCTAGATACCTGTTATGCCATACATCGCAATCCCAGGATTACCATTTTTGCGAGACATAACAGAATTGGATACCATAGTACATCATCCATTACAACGATACATAAGTTCTTACACAAATAGGGATCTCATGATCCAGTTCTTAATACAACATCAAGCAGCGGAATACGTAATAATAACGGTAACGTAGGCGAAGCTCCATCTTCGGGGTCACAGGCAATGCTGACGATGGGAGATGATCCTAGTTGTCGTAACCTTCCTAGGGTCAATCTTCCAGGTACTCCTCTTCATAGTCTGGCCATGGGAATAGCCAGGGACAAAGCCATGAGTACTCTTTAAGTACTCGCAAACTAATACTAGTAGGTAAAGGGGTTTTTTGGATAATAGGACACTAGGCTCTAGGGTTGTTTTGCAAAAGCCAGATTTATCTCTACTAAGCTCTGAAGCTAGTCACAATTTTATAAATCCTAAGCGGGAACTTGTATTTCATATCACAACTCTGTTGTGGTCCAGTCAAAGTCTTAATTCATTTCACAGGTCATTTTGAAAAGTCTAACGGGGGAACAGTATGGCCACTCCAACTGTCCATAACCGCGGACGCGGCTATTCGAATAGTTTGACACTCTGCAGAGATTGTACACTTTCACCACAACATTCGATACATCCGTCAGGAACAAATCCTGAATTCACCATACTCAGTATGCGGATAATCAATCCTAACCTTTCAATTACACGCCCTAGTATAAGCACCTCTCCTGTGAGTTTGGCCTCCCAACCATGACCAACTGTCATCTTGGGTACTGCACAGGTGGACAATCTTCACAAGATAGCCTCAGCTCAGACCTTGGTCGTGAGGGAACTAATACTAAGGTACATAAGTTTCCAGTCAAGCCCTACCCAATATTCGGGTATTGTGGTTGTACGATAAAATTGGAATGCTATCGCATCCAGACAACCATCAGTTTTATAAAGGGCTAAGGCTCATGCCTCAACATTTTTATCACCAAAATTCTCAAGTGTTTGGAAACACATGTCAAAAATATTTCAATAGAATGATCCATCGTTCCAAGGTTTTCATAACCATTTTTTCACCAAGTATTCCCATCTAAAAGTTGATCAAGTTTTATGCTTAGCACTAGCATCTACAGGTGGGGGTAGTAATGATGAGGGGTGGTAACTAGTGGAGTTTCAACTAAGTATAACCTCATGTCTCAGGATGATGTCAAGGTTTCTAACTTAGGCCAAATTTTATGCTCTTAATGCAACCTTCAACATCTTTCCAAAATCTACCAGTCACTTAAGTAAACTCTAAGTAAGATTTGATAAAGAAATAGAGTAAGAAGCTTGCAAGTAAAACTAGGATTGGTTTATCGAGTGGGTATGATCACATATGCTTAAGGCATATAGTAGGTATAGTAACAAGTATGGGTTTGTTGCATCAGTAGGGTATCTTGCAAGGGTTAGCTTGCAGGGTTACTAGCTTGCCTTGTGCAGAGCAGTGGTTGAAGTTCTCCTCGGCTTATTCTTCGTAGTATCCTCCTTCCTCCTCGTATCCTTGGTCGGTACTAGCGTCTATGAATAAATACGAGGTACACAATCACAAAACAATACTTTTCTACTTGCAATCATCACACACAAGGGTCCTATGGATGATCTAGAATCATCCCTAACATTACAAGGTTAAGGCTTGGTTTAATTCCTTTTATTTTTAGAAAAGTAATTTCTACTCATTAAAAAACTACTTAAGATTTAATATTCTCCAAACCCAACATGGGATCATGTTGACACATGTCATCACCGCATATTGTAGTCCATGGGAATGTGATTTAAAGTGGTGTCACAATTTAATAAGGTTTTACCCTTTTATTTTAATTAATTAAAGTGGCTAGAAATGCTTATGTAGCATTCTTTTATTCCTTGAACATTATTTCTGCAAGTAAACCTATATATTTTTATATATTCTGAAAGGTATGGTTAAATGTGATTTTTGAGAGTTGGAATCAACTCAAAAGCTACTATGGTTTAAATTTGAAAAATGTTTGAATGCAGAAAAGCTTCTGCCTTGTTATTTTTACCATGGGTGATCTATATATCCAAATGACTTGAATCCGACGGGCTTGGATTCAGCATTCACATACCTTTCCAACAAAATTGGTTTCATTCAGTTTGGTACACTGAATCGATCTGGGTTGATTTTTGAAGTTGGGTACAGAAGTGTGTTTGAATTAAAATAGAAAAAGGTTTAATTTGAATAACTGGGCTGCGCGGGAAAAGTTACTGGGCCGGCCTGCTAAGCGCAGTGCTCCCGCGGGCTGCTTAAGTGGGTGTCCCCACTCGTCAGTGACACGGGCTGGGCGAAGCGGTATGGGGCGACGTGGATCGTTCGATCTAGTTCTAATCTAAAGGCTGGGAGTCATCGTCGACGCGAGACAACTCCGGCGAGAACGAAACCTAGCGCGGCCAGTGAGGGTCGCTGGGACTCACCGGGGTGCTGGCGAGGGTCGGCGAGGCGGGCGAACGACGAAGTCGACGACGACGAACTCAGGGGTGGTCGCGGCAGCTCCTGGGGCGGCTCCAATCGCTGGCTCCCTTCTTCTCCGGCAGCGGCAGGCTCCAGTGAAATTCCAGCGAGGTGGTGCTCGCCTTGCTCTGAGAATGGTGTGGCACGATCAGTGAGGAGAGAGGAGTAAGATGGGGTGAAGAAATCGTGCGGGGGTGGCCTCTATTTATAGTCGAGCGAGGGGACCGTCGGGGCGCACGGTGAGCTCGTCGGGGGGCGAGGTTACAGGCGGCTAAAGGCATGGGCAACGGTAGGGGACGGCGCGGTGTCTCCTGGCGATGCTCAACGACATGGTCTTGAGGCATGGGGCGGTGTGGTTTGGTCTAGAACGGGCGGTGCTCTGCGCGGCAGAGGCGGCGTCTTTGACGGCGGGCGGTGGCTGTGCGCCACGGGGCGGCAAACGGGGATGTCTGGCGGTCTCCTGGGTGACGGCGGGCGGTGGCTGTGCGGCACGGGGCGGCAAACGGGGATGTCTGGCGGTCTCCTGGGTCGGTGGAGATTGTGTATGCACGCGGCGAGGGCGGCGCGTGGTCTGTGGGTGATGGTCGAGGGTGGCGCTCTGGCGCACGCTCGGCATGGTCTGGGCGCGGCTTGTGCGCGTGGTCCAGGGCTTGGCAACGCTCGCGGCTGGGACAGTGAGTGGCGGTGGACGGTGGGCTGCCTCCCAGACATGTTGTCTAGGCTTGCTGCTGCTCCTATGTTATCGACTATGGGGTGGCAAGAGGGTGCTCGGCTATTCACCATTGATGACAATGGCAAGCTCATAGTGGTGCTAGTGCCTGGCTAAACTTCCTAGATGATCTACTGAGTTGTGTGTGAGCTAAATGGGGAACCAGTTAGGCAAAACTCACTGCTCACAATAGTGTTTGATGTTTGTTTGATTTATGTCTGCAACCTGTTTGATGAAATGGCCGCATGAAATCAAGTTTTGAATTTTGAAATGATTTTTGGTGGGTTTGCTAGATTGGTGCTGGTGAGTCTGCAGATGCTTGGGTTTTGAAAGTTGAGCTTGTTTGAGTAGTTTTTGAAAAAGTGGGATCTTTCCATATGGGTAAAGATTCAATTTTGAATTGTCATTTAAAATATGCAGTTGAAAGTTTCTGGATGATCACAAAGTGGGCCTTGATTCATTGTTATGAGTATATTCAAGGGGTGCAAAGATCCAGAAAAGTTTCTGCTAGGTTCTTCAAGTTTGAGACAGCCAAAGTAGGCATGAGAGTTAAATTGGCCAAAATGACCATTCACTTCATATATGTGTTTTGATTTACTTGTCTTTAGAAAAAGTGTGGGAAATATTTTAGATGATGTTTATTTCACCTAAGAAACATTTTACAAGCAATGGAACAAACAAACAAGGTGGTTTTAAAGGATTTCAAAATCCATGCATACACATATGCATGCATTCATGATTTCATTTAGAAAAGTTTTTTGTTAACCCTAATTTTCATGATTAGAATTTGATGATCCAAGCTTAGTATTTTTGGGATGTTATAATCTACTAGATGGACCTAGCGCGCTCTGTCGCGCTGTCCTCTGCTAATAATAAGGTTTAAATTTTGTGGTAGAGATGTTATTTGCTAGAGTATTTAAAGTTTTGTTTCTGATTCGATGTGCCCTAGGGCTTGTTCATAGTACACTCTACAAATTTTAAGCCACCACAAAGGTAGGGGCAAACCAAAATCCCACAAAAAAAAAGCAACTCGTGACCTCCAATTCGTTGATAGGGAAACAACAACACACAATCAGGTTGCCCCCAAACAGCGGGATATGGCCCTAGCAACCACTGGGTGCCAATTCCACCAGCTACGAACAAGTATATCCCACTGATAGCTAGGCCCCATCCGGTGAGATATATCCTGGCAGCTACAGGCTCTCAAAACCAGGGAGCGGAGAGCTCTTTAGATTTTGCAACTTTCTAATTAAATTGGACATCATAAGTTTTCAGTATCTAACAAGACTACTGAAATGAAACCAAAGCGTAGTCGATATGACAAAAACATAGTTCGTAGTGATGCCTACCTCCCTTCATGACATAGAAAAATATGCATTTTCACTATAAAAGTACACAAAATTGTATCATTGCATCTCAAAATCCGTTTAACTGAACAAAGATATACCAACATATATGAGGAAAATGATTACTTTGATTCAACCACATTGAGCATATAAATGGTAAAAATAAATAGGCACAAAAATATAATAATAACTTGATAACCACCCATATAATAGTTGATTTCAATAGCTAACCTAGGTGTGTTCAAAGGAAACAATGATGGATGGAGTTCAGCCTTAGTACTCGCAGCTTCTCATGTATTTCCTCGGTCATTGTATTGAAAAAAGGGCAAGTCCTCAAATGATAATGCACAACACTGCATATAGGTAAAATACATGTCCGTCCTGCGTACAGAACTGCAGCCCCACCCCTTTTAAAAATGTAGAAAGAACACAAAATGAGCTACTGTGATATGTCTCTCTCTCTCCTTTAAATCTAAAGCTCTGCTTCCTGAACTGTTGGTAGGAAACAAAAATAAATTATGAATTGTTGTTTTCTCTACATTCTAGCTACAGCTCCACCTTAGGAAGAAATCGTAATATTGTTAAATTCATCTCTTCTACTATCTGGTTCATCCATTTTTTTCTACACCGAGTTTTGTAAGCTATAAACCAATTAACAACCACAGAGATGCAGGTATCCAAACAGAGGGAGAAACTAAGACACGCTGTAAATGAAGGCTCGCAATTTTGTTAAGTCAGCACAAGTGTACCAACTGAATGATATAGACTAAAGTTTCACACAAAGATGGAAGAGCTCGCGATTAATAACGTATTACTAATACTTATAACCATGTTCAAACTCAATCTTTCGTCAACATGTCAGCAATGTTGATGGTTATGAGTAATTTAAGCAAGAAATGTACATAACAAAGTGTGTCCTATGGACGGGGCGGGTACTCTGGGAAAATCTAAATAATTTGAGGCTACACACTAGCTGACAAAGAATCAAAAAGGATGTAGATGCAAAGGAAACGCAACTTCCTATCTGCATTTGACTAAGAACTTTCTTACTAAAACAACAGAATAATCAAAGATGAGTTGCACATAAAATTACTGGAAAAATACATTTTATAGTGGAAAAGCAAACACGAGCAGGGAGAAAGGAACCCCCTCCCATATGCGAGCCATGACTACGCCCGCGAAACAAGGCGCAACAACTCGACATCAAGGAGGCATAAGAGTACCATTCGTTGCGGAGAAGTTGTCGCCACGCCAAAAACCAGAGGGGAAAGACCGACTTCACGGTCAAAAGACAGGAGCGAACTGTTGAATAATAGAGCAATTTACCAAGCGAATTATCCATAATAAATGCTAGATAAAACATGATTAGAATAATAGGCAATATACTAATCATGTGAAATAGCGAATACATATTAAGGCATATAACCAAACAAACTGCAAGGCATAAAACTTTGGATACGATCAGAACAAGATTGAGAAAGAAGATATACACGGCAGTAGCAGAAGAGGAACCGCGGGCGCTGGAACCGTCGTTGGCCATGTCGTCGAGGAAGAGGGTGCTGATGTCGGGGAAGAAGTCCTCGTCGGGGAAGACGTCGCCGCAATCGCTATCCGTGAGGGAGTCCGTGACGAAACCAGTAGTCACGCCGATAGCGCTCCCCAAAAACCATATCGCCCTTCTCTCGTAAAGGACTCGAAGCAGCGGGGTCTCGGAGGCCTACTGTCCCGGCTCGCGGTGCACGCCGCAAGACGGGATGGGGAAGATCTAAGTAGCGCAGTGCTCTGGAACTGGAGGCGCGACCTCTCTCTTATATAGACACAGAGGGGTAGGCAGACAGACTGCGCAGAAGATGAAACGAACGGACAGAAGTTGAAGCGAACAGGCGGCAGCCCACCGGTCAGCCTCCACTCAGTTCGTATTAAAAGTCCACTCGAGAAAAACGTTTCAACTTCTGTACGACTATTCATATACCATTCATGCGTGGCAAAATAAAGCTCGGCTCGGTGATATTCCCGCAACCCGCGGCCTGCGGCGCGCGTCGTGACGAGGCGAGGCGTGGTGTGGCGAGGCAAGCGAGGAGGAGGAGCGCGTGTGGAACTCTCTCCTTCTCCTTCTCATCCTTTTTACCAAGTGGTAGGAGAGCTCACCTTATAAGCTTGTCCAACTTTTACTCAACTAGCAATATGGGACTAAACATTTGTCCCAGGTCTTGCCTTGCATGAATAGACCAAATGGGCCTCTAGAATTTCAGGAATTTATTGGCATATAATAAATGGGCTGGGCCTAATTAGGCAAAAATTCCAACACGAACCAACTCATTGACCCCACGAACAATGCGCACCTACGTCGGTCGGCAAGAAGGCACAAGAGCATCGCTGGTCAATGAGAAGCCACCACACCTAACACCAGAAGTGGAAGATCGACCCCACGATAAAAAGATATGACCTGCATCGACTTCTCGCGTACGCGGCATGCACCACTCCAGCGCAAAACAAGTAGGCAACAACACATACACCAATGTAGTGATATTGCCACACGAGTTGGAAACCAAGACCTAAGAGGCTGACGATTAGTGGAAGAAACCAGCGATCTCCATCTTAGTACGCTTGGAAGATATGACACAAATAATTTAGTAGAAAAAAGAAAAAGAAATACCATGTACTACCAATGTTGTTTCTCAAATAAAATAATTCAGATCATAAAAAATCAATTTTACATTAGTTGGTTACAATAGACATGATGTTCAGAAACACTTATAACACATCTGAATTGTCACACACCACTCAATGTCATTTCACTTTCAGTTCTGCAATTCAATTTACGGTAGACAATTTAATATCACTTGCATGACAGCTTTCTAAAAGTTACATTCAACATGAAAAGAGTATTCTTCAATGACCTTCTTGCATGGACATATCAAAAGCAACACAAATATTTATCAGACAACATCCTTGGAATTTATTAAGTTCATAGGTACAGGCAATGTGTCACTCAACCACGAAATTACTTGAGGCTCTTAGTCAGATTTCTTCTAGTAGTATCTGGTCGAGATAGGAAGCACGGGGAGTTGAAACTAACCCTTTGGTAAGTGATACGGTAGAGACACTTGGGATAAAAATCTTTATATTACAGAATATATGAAAAACGAAACGAAAATAGGGCCCACCTAGTTTAAATAATAATCTAACATTTGAGACAGATAAACTGCACCACTTATGGTTACTCCAATGAATCATAAATTATACTAAGATGTGCACCGGTGCATCCACCACTATATATATACTTATGTTTCGTTCAATGAATCAATTCCATATATTAACTCCCTACGAAATCTTGTTTACTTTTCTAGATTTTTTTTGTTCTGATTGCTTGACTCTATTGTTGAATGCAAGACCAAGCCGTTCAACCTTTTATCCTTTGTAATCTTACTGCCACTAAACTTATACACGACCGTCCTATCAAAGTATAAAACAAAGAAAGTGAAATAAACCTCAGAGCATCAGATTCCTCTCGGTGTGTTTAATTAACTCAGAAGGAAGTGAACCATCCAAGTTGTATGATCGATCAACCATAACATCGTCTGGTTCACTTGTGAGATCTTGAGAAATCCAGAGAAGAAGACCATTTCAAGTTTTCAACCATTAATGGTTTATCTGACGCTATAACTCATACCTATATATCAAATAGAGAGTGTGCTGAAATGACAGAATTTATCTTGTACTTACACTCTCGTTATGTCAAGTATATTTCATACATTTCTATTTGGACTTGCTTCAGAGTATCATCCAAGCAGAACTAAAGCAGATGATAAGCATGTCCTAACCACTGCATTGGTGCCATTGATGTTATAACTGGCCATGCATGCTAGAACTATATATACTCCACACGACAACTTGCATACATATATAGAGGCAACTAAGATAACTTGATTTCATCTAAACCTCTATTTTATAAAGTTCATCTCAAACAGACCTAAAGCAAAGGGAAGGAAATTAAATACCAAAGCAACTAACAAAATATAATTTAAAGTTTTGAACTATCATTATGCTCTTACTGTGTTGATTCAAGATGCTTAAATAAATAAACAGAAATAGAACCATGGCATACTACCATCAAATTGATATGACCTGAAAACATAAAGTATACTAAGTCTAAATAACCCACGGAAGGAAGTAGATATGCATGTACATCTACCTAATAACATGACACGGTCCATGATCAGTGTATAGAATTTTAAATCCTGGCTCAGAAGTAGAAAAGAAAGGCATAACTCTACACCAGACTGAATAACCATATCCAAATAAAGTGGAAGCCTCTTCACTTGCAGCCAGGCCAAGGCCATAACCATCATGTGTAAAACACATGATAATCTGAAATGTTTTTTCATGCACAATGCAAATCTTCATATTTATAAGCATATAAATGGCAAAATAAAATCACCTTTAAATACAACATTAGAAGGGCATACTCCACATTTCTAAGTGTTGCAAACACTGAACAATAATATATACTCACACTTCTGAACAAATACACACTATGGCATGCAAACTTCAAATTTAACATCAACTGGTAGATGATATATGATCTTCTGGAACCTTCTTTATTCCTAAATGCTGCAAAGAAACACTACCGTCCATGTTTGGTCAATCTTCACACAAATGAAGGAATAAAAATAATTGAATGATGCGGAAAGAAAATTATTGTATTCACAACAGATTTGATTCGGTAGACACTTAAACTTGTTCTGCCACCCCTCCTCCACCTAAAACTCATAAGAGATCAATTGTACATGGAAATTCCTTCCAACCTCTAATTCCCTGAAGTCCACACCACAAAGAACACCCAAATTAGTTTGCAATGTCAAATTCACTTGCAGAGGCTCAATCTTGGGCGCCACATAGTCCATTCCCTTTGCACGGCAGAGATCGGGTTCACGGTATGAGCCCCCATGATGTCGTAGGGGCTTGTTCATGGCCAAACCAATCTAGTACAACAATTTAAAATAATAATTACAGCTAGCAACCACACCAATCAAACACAAGGATTCTAATGTATTCAATCAAATCACAAGATGAGGGAAATAATCAAGAAAGGGTGGGCCAGCTAGAGTAGACCGTCCTCAATGGAGATGGTGATGTACCGGTGTCGATGCGGTCGACGTCGAGGCTGGCCTCATATCAGGCGTGAAGGTACTCCGTCCGGACGTACATGGCGCTTGTGTCGTTGGCGTCCCACTGGATCCTAGACTTGGCCAAACCCAACTTCTCCCACACAAGCTACTCGAGTACTTGGAGCGACCGAGATTCACCACTGGTGGGGGACGGGAAAATCGTGAAGGAGATGGAGAGGTTGTGCTTGTGGGGAAGAAGGGATGAGAGGAGTCGATGAGAAAGATTCAAGAGAGAGCGAGATGCAAGCTAGGGGAAAGGATGAACCAGAGATCGGAGCCAGCATGGCCATGCCGCGCAGAAGCGACAGGACCCAGTGGACAACGGCGCCAATGAATCCGAATCAGCGGCAGCACAACGGCGAGAGCGAAAGAGGAATAGAGGCCACCGGCCCAAAAATAAAGCGGAGAAGAAGACCCATGAGTCAAAAGGGCAGAACCGACCCTGGGTTACCAAGCCACGTACGCTTAGAAGTAATACGTCTAGGCTCCCAATGTCGACAATAGAAACCTAACTCAACGCGCTAACAGATCCACAAAAACATACCGCCTTCCTTAGAGCAACCACAGCTCGCCAATCCTAGTGAGCTTAGTTCTCCTTAGAGATGACACCACTAATGAGGTTAAAAATAGGATTAATGCGGTCAATCCAGACAATGATAGGTCTGGAGATTTAAACCCTGCTATCGTTGCTGGTCTTCTAACTATGCTTAATTTATGCAACGACTTGGTGAAAATATTTTGGTAGGCTAGCGAACGTATTAGAGGTCATGAGGATGAACATGTGGCTATACGCTTGGTTGCTCCCTCTGAGGGTGATGGTGCTCAGTACAGTTTGCCAACAACCAGCCATTTGGCGGCTTTAATTGTTGGTGATATTGATCTCGAAACACCTACTCGTGATATCATTATTGATAACAAGAGAACAGGTTTACAACGGATTTCTTCACTGCACCCTTCTTATATGTCTTTGCAATATCCATTGTTGTTCCCTTTTGCTGAGAGAGGCTACCACATTAAGATTCCTTACCTTGGTTCCGACGAGGCTGGCTCGACTTTTTGAGTAACGCTTACCATGCAGGATTATTACTCTTTTGTGTGCCACTACCGGCCAGCGCATACGAACCCTTATTTGTGTTATGGCTTGTTGTCATTGCAAGCTGTTGTTACTCATGGGCATGCATAGATGAGGGTCGCCTATGGTTCATCATTAATAATTAGGAAAACCTTAGAAGTGAGCATTTCTAGGGCATTACAGACGTTGTTGGTGAGGGTTTTGTGGACGGCTGTGATGTTGGTAAATCCATTATTTTGCCTTCTAGTCACACTGGCGGGCATCGTTATTTTCAAGAAAAAATCCAGGACGCTCTTGCAATTGCGCGGGTTTACGGGTCTCCTGATCTTTTTTCTACTTTCACTTGCAATCCCAAGTGGTCTGAGATTACTGAGGCGCTTCTGTACGAGCCTGGAAAGCGGCCCTCTGATAGGGCTGATATTGTTGTTAGATTCTAAAACCTGAAGCTTAATGAGTACCTCGACGATATTAAATCGGGCTATGAATATGGTCCCATCGTTGCTGGTACTGTTTGGTGGCTTTTTGTTAGTGCTTCCCTACATGTTTCTTTCTTTGTTGTTTTGCAATTTCTTCTGTTTCTGTTTGTTTGGTCCAATGTATTCTCTCTTGTCTTATGGTTGTCTTTTTTGCAACAGTTCTTCATACGGTCGAGTTCCAAAAACGGGGTCTTCCACACGCTCACATCCTTATCTGGTTGAAGAGGGCATACACCAAGGTCAGTGCAAGATTGATTTATTCGTTTGTTACTGCTGAAATTCCAGATCCCGTGGAAGATCATCTTGGCTATATTTTGGTTTTTGAGTTTATGATGCATGGGCCTTGCGGAGAACTTATTGATAAATGTGTTTGTATGAAAAGTGATAAATGTTTCAAGCATTTTCCAAAGGATTTTCAAGATGACTGTTGATAAGGATGGTTATGCTCTTTATAGGCGTCTTGACAATGGTCGGCGTGTGTTTAAGAATGGGAAATGACTTAACAATCGGTGGGTGGTGCCTTACAATTTGTCCATGTTGAAAAAATACCAGGGCCATATGAATGTTGAGTGGTGCAATAAAGCCCACGTAATAAAGTATCTAACTAAAGGACCAGACTATTCAAAATTGTATTTAGAAAGGATTAAGGCAAGGGTGTCCTTAGGGATGGTAAAGGCTCGTCCCCCAGTTAACGATGTTAGAGAGTATTTGGAGGCTAGGTATATATGTGAGTACGATGCTTTGTGGTGAATCTTTGCTTACACTATACACGGGAATACTCCATCTGTTTAGAGGTTGTCCGTGCATCTCCATGGGATGAATACTATTAGGTTTAAGGCTATTGATGATCTCACTAAGCTTAATGATAACGAATTCTTGAGAAAGACTAAACTAACAGAGTGGTTTGTGGCCAACAGCTTATTTCCCGATGCTCGGTCCTTAACGTATTGTGAGTTCCCAACAGAGTGGACATGGGAGGCAGAAAGTAGGTCATGGCATCCGAGGGGAGGGGGCGATAGGATAGGTTGTATTTACTATGTCCAGCCAACTGTTGGAGAGTTGTATTATCTATGTATGCTACTTATGATTGTCAAAGGGGCTACATCTTATGCAGACCTCGGGACATTTGAGGGTGTTATCTATGCTTCTTATGAAGAAGCCCGTGATGCTCGGGGTTTGCTTGGTGATGACACAGAGTGGTACCGTGCTTTCGATGAGGTTGTTACCTGGGGTTTTGGGACACGTTTGTGCCTCCTATTTGTCACGATTTTATTGTACTGCGGGGTGAATAGTGAGAGAGATTTCTTTGAGAGGTACTGGGAAGCTATGTCTGATGATTTGCAGTATAACATTAGGCAGGGTTTGGGTAATCCAAGATATGATGTTCTTGTTGTCCAGCTTAGGGATGAACTTCTTGACGCACTTGCTGAAGTGTTTCTTAGAAATGGTTCTAATATAACTCATTTTAATCTGCCCCCAAAATCAACCTACAGTGGTCCTTTCCATGGAAATCGGTTGGTCCAGGAAGAAATGTCATATGATTCTGTTTCTCTTGCAAAATAAGCGGTTATCTCATTTGACAAACTTAATTCCGGCCAACGTGCTGCTTTCAAAAAAATTGTTCTGCCTGTGTTGAACCAGATGTCAGGTCTTTTCTTTGTCTCTGGATTTGGCGGAACTAGGAAAACTTTGCCTGTGTTGAACCAGATGAACCAGAATAGCTTATTTTTTTTGAAGACTTCCTTTTAAGAACTGGAACAATTGTGTGAAACAACTATAAAGCCTACAACCCAAAAAAACGGCCCTACTGGAACCTGTTGACCGGGAGTTGTGCGGTGAGAGGAAATAAACAATTTCGTCGAGGTTTTGAATGACAAGTTATGGGCCCAGAAGCATAGGAACGATGGGCTTAAAAGCCTCTCCCTTTTTAGGTCGCTGCTCTACCACAAAGGAAATGTGCTCTCTAAAAAAACTTCTAAGATATGGTGTGCCTCTTCCATGGGCCGTTGGGTAAGTGGATTGTCCGTTCTTCTTCCCAATATTCGTCTCGTGTTACTGGCAGAAGATCCTATTTGACCTAGATCCCCTTTTATTCTTCTTCCATTACTGGCTCGGCCAAGACGAAGCACACGCCTCTCTCCGGTCCCCGCCATTACCGGCCACCTTGCCCGCCGTCACTAATCATCCTTTGGTATATGGGCTGCCCGGTGTATCGGATATAGCATAGGTAGCCGAGAAAAGCTTGTTCTTCCATAAGTTCCCAGGTACCAGCTTACTCTAATGCCTAACGGCATCGCTATGGTTTGCTTGCGGCTATACCGCGCCTAGGGAATTTCTTAGCTAACATACTTGTACTCTTTCTGTGTTTCTGATTTACGCAGATTTGGGCAGTCGTAGATGGAAAGATACACAGCGCTTTGAAGCCTCTGTCCGCGTGGTGTTGCCGAGGTTGTCGGTGTTCGTCTCTGTCGCCTCTGGTATCACCGGGGTGGCGCCGATCGATGGCCTATCAAGGATATACATATGGTCCTCGTTGACTTAGAGGTGATTTTTTCCTGATTGTGCACATTAGAGACCAGAACTGAACTCATTTACATTGTAAAATAAAGAAACAATTTTATCCTTAGCTTCGTAGTAGTAGTATGGCTTCAACTACATATTTTCATGCTTTCACGCTGTTATATAGGCATGTCGTAGTTGCTAGAGTATTTCGGGGGTGCTTTATAAATTAGGTTTGTATCTTATGTTGAAGGTTATCCAAGAATATGTTCTAGGTGAATTTGATGCTGATGCAACTGATGCTTACCATGAAAATCACACCGCTGGGTATGTTGTCATTGATTTCGTAGACCGCTTTTTCATCTACATAGCTTCGACTAACTTGTCAGCCTCTTGTTATAATTTAGGGTGATGCCGTTCATGCCATAGTACCGCAGGGGTTCTTACAGCCATTCATCGATGTGTTGCATGAGGGAAATGTCTATGAGTTCAGCAGGTTCCGTTTGGTAAAAAACTAGAAGTTCTAAGGCATGTTGACAATGAATTTGCAATTTCCTTTACACACTTGACAACTGTTCGACGTAGAGACGGTCTGTCAAGCACCTTGCCAGAGCATCACTATTCATTAACCATGCTTTCATGTCTGCCTTCACCTACCGCTGACCCGGGTTGTTTAGTAGGTATGATTAGATGTTGTTATGTGTTTCTTATGGTTCATGCTTTGCATTATTTGCACGGTTACAAATGTTGGCTGTGTTTTTTTTCCTTAGATGTCCTTGGTACTATATGTGCAATCTCCGAGATCCAGGCCCCAGCCCGAAAAAATTGTCTTGCTTAAACGACATGTGTATCTCAGGGATCTTAGGTAGGTACATACAAAGTGATTTCTCTCTATTCGTCTCCCCTGGATGTCCAGCCAAGCATTTCTTACCATCTTGTTGTTCTTATGGGTCCAGTGGTCATGAGGTCAAGATTGTTCTATGGGGCAATTGTGCGCTGCGTTTCAATGGAGATGTTATTCGTGTGCTTGGACAGACGAAATCAATTGTTGCTATCTTTGTTGGTTCCACTATTCATGCATATGATGGTACTTCCTTCTTTACATGCTTCTTTTGATATGGGGTGGCCCGATCTTCTCAGCAAGCACTTGTCGATGATGATGGTGGATGATAGATAACTAGCATGTAGCTATGAACTCTCCCGCTCGAACCCTAATGCCAATGCAACGGCTCTCGAACCCTATGGGATATTCACAACACCACGCTCTTGCGCACGAAGACGTCGACCATGAACGGTAGTTTGCAATCTACTAATTCCCAATGGAACAGCAGATCATACTCAATTGCAGTAGTATAACTCGATCACAGGGTAATTCCAGAGGTTCTTCATAATAAACAACTCGAAAATAGTTTTAACGTGGTCTAACCCTAACTATGGGGACGTCCTAGGGCTTATAAGGGTGGCTGGGGCGGCCAAAATCGCGAAACAAAACGTGTCTGATACAGTCAGATCCGTCCAGATCTGATGGTAACATTCAGGGCCGGACTTTCCTCCCTAAGTAGGGGCGGATAATCCTCCCCCCCCAGATTATCCTCCCCTGGGGCCGATTATCCGCCCCCCATACTGAGCGTCGCGCCCGAAGTCCTTAGCAGAAATTCTAGAACAGGGCCGGACTATCCGCCCGGGGGCTGGATTATCCGCCCCCTAGAGACGTGTAAGTACTCGTTAGAAAGCTCTCGGAATGATCTTTCCAACAAGTACTTATTTGCTTGATTTGGAGTTCGTATGAAGAATCCACGTCCGTTTCAATTTTAGGGCCTCTGTTTGTCCGAACTAAACATTCATTCTTGATGATCTTCTCTTGCGCCTTCCTCCCGCTCCTCCCTCGCGCATCTTGGCGATCATCATGCTGGACTCCTTGCCTTCCTCCCTCTCCTTCCCGCTGGCGTTAGTCTGATGGATATTGAATCTAGTCAAACAATAACACCATGATTTAGGTAGTATAAAGTTCTTATAAATCAACGTATCTTGTACAACTAGGAATGAAGTCACCTTGTGATATTTTTCAATAAAGTTTAATATTTCATTCCAGCTAAGACAACTAGAATCAGCATGATCCATGATTGTATCCTCATCATCCTCCCTTTCTTCAAGAAAAGCCGTCCTTGGCTTTGGGTAAGCTGAAAGTGGAATGAACAAAAAGAACAACGTGTACGCAGAGTATATGTATACATAACATGTTGTATTATTTGTGTTCACGTGAATAATATGTTTACTATACATGAAGCAACTTAAATTGCAGGTATAAGTGAAGTACAAAGAAACATGATCATGTTGAAAAACAAATAGATATATAGTCTTGTTGTGCATTACTAAATTCAGTTTTCTCAAAGAAGATCTATGATCAAATTTGTGATGAACAAGATCAAACCAATTCAAAATATGTGAAAACCGAATTGATTCATGCCATGCTTCAACTGCGCTACTCTGATTAGTAGGAACATGATCATTTTGTTTAGTATGTAACATACAACTCAATTTGCAAATATAAGTGAAGATACATCAGTATCACACTTATGCAATACATTGTGGGACAAACACAAGGGGTATGAAAAATCTGATTCAAATCTAGAAAGATTGGAACAATCCAACATAGGTAAAGTTACTTTTGTTGGGTGGACTATATCAACTAGATGAGAATGTACTTTCATATTATCAAAAATTGTAGTATCTATCCCACCATAAAGATATCTTAATAGATAGCATATATGGCTAAACACAACAAGTTTCAATTCAGCAATTCTATCACATGTAATGCATATGTGATCCACAAGAAAATTTTCATCCATGCTATATTCACCAATTAGATTAAAGATGAAACATGGAGAATATGTGTTTGAATTTAGACATGAAATTTTAGAAATCCTATCCACAACACAACTCATATTCATAGGTTCATTTAGCATTATGGAATATACAATTTCAGTAGGTGGTATTCGAGCAAGTATTTCCTTATGTGTAATCAGTACCACATGATCAAAATGCGAATTTGGCAAACTATCACATGGTGCCGTAACATTATTGCACGACAAGTCACAATGAGGTAGCAACAAAGGAATAGACTCACAAAATGTTGTGCTTGTTGGCTGTAGCTCCAAATCAGTACCGATATCTTCAGTATGCTCCTCACATGTAGTAGGCACTAGAACATCTTTCTCAAGTGACAATGCATAGTCCAACGATACAGGTTGTAAAATAGATGGCTCCCTTTCTTCAAAAGCAACCTGCATATCACAAGAAACAACACTAGGAGTAGAGATAATTACATTAGTAGAAACCTCATTTGTCTCATCAACTTTCACTCTTGATTCTTCTACGATAGGATCAACATGTGGGTTTATGTTGGTGATTACAGGTGAACAGAGGTTTTGAGGCCTAATCTCCTGAAATTGCTTAATATGTGTATGTGATAACCAAGTGTGCTTATCATTCCAAAAGATGGAAGGATCAGAATACTAAGAATTTATTACACCAGTTTGTTCCCAACATGATATGGCAGGAGTTAGACGCTCTAGGAACGACAAAACAAGAAACATATCTGCTAGGGCCATAAATGGTGAGTGGAACACATGCGATTTGAGTAACTGGTAGTGCATGACCAGAAGTTGCTAACATAAATGGGGTTGTTAATGCACATGTGTATAATTGTAGCTTTTCAACAACCTCAACACTAACCAAAATTATGAAAGAACAAGTATCAATGGTAGTAGCAGCATGTCTACCACAAATTTCCGTCGTGAAGTGGAACAAACCCGGATTAGGCACTACTCCTGACTCCTCCTCCCAAAATGTATTACTGCAGTGGTATCATAATGGAAAGGGATAATCATCTGTATCATTTTTCTGCATCACATCAACACTACTAGAAGACATGATTAATATGTTAGTGCATAAAACAAAATCTGGTGGTGGAACTCTCAAAACTCACTCAAAACTAACAAGAAAGTAGATCTTACCGTTCCAAAGTGAATAAAGATGCTTTACCAATTCGAAATCAACAACTAATGCACTGATGTGATAAAGTGAATATCAAGGGTATGGAGAACGATCACAGGACACACATGTTATTTATGGTGGAGCTGTAGCTATGGTATCCTAACTATACCGCAAACAAGTCCTAGTGCTGATCGTTATGATAACCCAAGAAACACACACGGTGGAGATAAACGTGGCAAAGCAATTTATGAACAGGAATATTGCAATGCACAAGAGAGACGCTAGTAATAGCTCAAAATAAACAGGCACAAGATTGCTCAATCTACAAGTGCTATGATCAACTAGGCCTCCAATAAAGCACACTTTGATATCTCTTTTTGATACTGAATAGCTTTTCCTTTTCTGATTTCTTTTATTTTTTCAACTATATGACTCAATGCAAAACGAATGCAAACTAGGGGGCGGATAATCCAGTTTGTCGGGGGCCGGATAATCCGGTCTGTCAGGGCGAAAAATTGTGCACTTTCAAAACCCTAATGAGCAGCCTGTCAGAGCAAAGCAACTAGTCTTATGGGTACGTTCCTAGGCACGGATGCTGTAGATAGGCTGTAGCTAGGTTTGAAACACCAAAGTACGCTATGTGGACTCGGAAAAGTAGATGGAAACTTGCGGAAAACGGTGATGGTGGACTCGGTGGAAAACAAGATCAAAACCCTAAACTTAAACACAAACAAAAACTACACTCCTCCAAGAAAAACCTGTAGATCGGATCTACAAGAAGACACGACCAGCAACTAAAACTTGAAAAACGATGCAATATAGGCTAGGGCAAATATTTTTGTATGCCTTTTTCTGTATAGGACGAAAACAAGAACTAATCTATGGATGGATTTGTGGATGCTCACCGAGTAAACGAGGAAATCTGATACCAAGATGAGATGGGGTGGCCCGATCTTCTCAGCAAGCACTTGTCGATGATGATGGTGGATGATAGATAACTATCCTATAGCTATGAACTCTCCCGCTCAAACCCTGATGCCAATGCAACAGCTCTCGAACCCTATGGGATATTCACAACACCACGCCCTTGCGCACGTAGTCGTCGACCACGAACGGTATTTTGCAATCTACTAATTCCCAATGGAACAACAGATCACACTCAATTGTAGTAGTATAACTCGATCACAGGGTAATTCCAGAGGTTCTTGATAAGAACAACTCCAAAATAGTTTTAGCGTGGTCTAACCCTAACTATGGGGACATTCCAGGGCTTATAAGGGCGGTTGGGGCGGCCAAAATCGCAAAACAAAACGTGTCTGATACAGTTAGATCCGTCCAGATCTGATGGTAACTTTCAGGGCCGGACTTTCCGCCCTAAGTAGGGGCGGATAATCCGCCACCCCCCCCCCCCCAGAATATCCTCCCCTGGGGCGGATTATCCGCCCCCCATACTGAGCGTCGCGCCCGAAGTCCTTAGCAGAAATTCTAGAACAGGGCCGGACTATCCGCCCCCTAGAGACGTGTAAGTACTCGTTGGAAAGCTCTCAGAATGATCTTTCCAACAAGTACTTATTTGCTTGATTTGGAGTCCATATGAAGAATCCACGCTCGTTTCAATTTAAGGGCTTCTGTTTGTCCGAACTGAACCTTCCTTCTTGATGATCTTCTCTTGCGCCTTCCTCCCGCTCCTCCCTCGCGCATCCTTGGCGATCATCATGCTGGACTCCTTGCCTTCCTCCCTCTCCTTCCCGCTGGCGTTAGTCTGATGGATATTGAATCTAGTCAAATAATAACACCATGATTTAGGTAGTATAAAGTTCTTATAAATCAACGTATCTTGTACAACTAGGAATGAAGTCACCTTGTGATATTTTTCAATAAGGTTTAATATTTCATTCTAGCTGAGACAACTAGAATCAGCATGATCCATGATTGTATCCTCATCATCTTTGCATTTACATTTTCATAGGATTACCAACCTTTTCTATGACTCCTGAGTTTTTTTCCGTTATTATTATTAAGGTATCAAAGGTTTGGCTGCTAGAGCTCCCTGTTCATGGTACATTGATGATAATATGGTTGACATAAAAAAATTCATGCGAGGTAATATATATGTTCTGGTTAAACGTTCTAGCTACCATTTGTGCTTAACATCTGGATATCCATTGCATAACACTACCTTTCTGTTCAGTGTTCATGTCCTTTTCAGCCCATTGTACAGGCCCCAATACCGCATGTTATTTCTCTTCGGACTCAGGTTGGAGAGAATTGTCCTAGAAAAACTATTGCTCAGCTAGCTGCGTTCAATCTTTTTGAAAACTAGGTGTTTGTTGGTTTACCTGGTAGAGTACATGCGTCCATACAAGTTTTTTTGGGTTATTAGTCTTCTGATTCTGCCATTCTTGTTCTCTCTATAGGAAGCAAAGTTTCGCTGCAGCGTCACCATATCAAGAATCTCCTCTTGCCAGAGATGGTGATATGCTGGTTGCAATCGCTGTCATCGAATGGCTAGAGCATCCATATCATCCTATGCAGAACCACGTACGTTTACTTGTTGTGATTGCTTCTGTCCATCTACGGATGCAATCCTAGTGTGAATAATCCATTCTGTTATTTATGCTTACATTTGTGGTTAGGTATATAGCAGTCTATTGAACCAAACTTGCATTCTGTTTTCAGGTACTGGTTCTCGGTCATTGCCTCGGACCGAACAGGCGAGGCTGAATTTACTCTGTTTGGATCGCTCGCAACGCAGATGATTGGAAGTCATATTAAGCGAGTGATAGAACTTAACCATCCAACCAATGATCTGATATTCATTTACGAGGCTGCTGCTGGACAAGTACGGTTCCCACCTCCCGAGGTTTCTAGGATGCTATCCTACAGGTATAGATTTGTTGTGTCGGCATTTGAAGGGAGTTTCCAGAAAATGCAACCATCATTCATGGTCTGAACGGTCGAGGCTTCTTTTCCGAGGATTCGCCACCTTTCCTTGATCGATACTGTTACTCCTGCAACTTCTTGGGCAATAATTCCACCTGTCATTCCACCGGTCATTTCTGCTCAGGACCCGTCTACAAATGATCCTGGGTCTTCTACTCGAGAATTGAACCTGTCCATCTGACTTCTTTTACTCGTGTGTTCGGAAATCGGCTTTCTTGGCTAATAACATGAAGGATTGGAGCGGAAGACGGGGCCCTTCTTTTCAACTGCTAGCCAATTTCTTTAGGATTTTGCATATGTACATATGTAGCCATCGAATGTTTAGGCTATGTAGTCGTTGTGGCGGTTCTTCAGTTCCTGCCTTGTTTCTTATAATCAGCATTGTTAGTGTATTATATGGAGATTGTTATGGAAGAACATGGAGTAAAAATATTTATTACATATGTGTATCTCCTGAATGAAATATTATATGAAGACCGTCAACAAAGAACCCGGGCCAGCTTTTTGGTTGTACACCCGTATCTTCTATGTCAAAAAACCTTTTTTTTTAAGAACACACTTCTGCGTGCAGATTTAAATAGCCATTTTGAGTTATATTTATTT
The DNA here is from genome assembly GCA_910589765.1 of Avena atlantica. Lineage (NCBI taxonomy): Eukaryota > Viridiplantae > Streptophyta > Magnoliopsida > Poales > Poaceae > Avena > Avena atlantica. The sequence continues at coordinate 290,572,962 of OU342735.1, forward strand.
CAATGAGGTGGACTCGTACTGATCCTCGCCCTTTGCTGCATTTTTGGGTCAGCTCATCCTCAAACCAGGACTAATCTTGTATAGCATGAACCTTGATTGTTCATTTAGGTTATTGCTTGTTATTATTTTGTAGAATAAACGGGATGAGAATTTGATATTCTCTTACCGTCGCAGGGGTGTTTGTTTTAATGACCGCTTGGGAACTTCTATTATAGTATAGTAGTGATATTATTTAGAAACAATCTAGGATAAAAGAAGAGACAGGTTCTGAATTTCATTCACTATTTCTGCAAAGAATTATTGCTTATGCCTGACATGGTTGTTTTTAGAATTTTCCGGGTCATAGCCCATACAAAAATAGATTAACCGGAGATACATAATTCCAAAAATATTTAGTTCTTAACTAAACACTTGGAACAGATCGAAGCAGCACAAATCTGAACACACACGAATCCAGTCAAATAGATTAACCGGAGATAAATAATTCTGAAAATATTTGGTGCCTAACTAAACACTTGGAACAGATCGAAGCAGCACAAAACACACACACATCTCCAGTCGGTCCTCCACTTCGCTACTGTCGATGACGCTTCCTCTCCGATATATGCTTCCGCCAGAACTGGTTATGCTCGCGCTCCATCTCCCGTCGAGCGGCTACCTTCGCCTCCTGCCGGGCTAGCATCGCCTCTAACGCTTCCCGTTTCGCCGCCACGTTCCAACGATCCGCTTCCTCCCTCGCCGCAGTAATGGCAGAGAACTGTTTCACACGACGCAGCACGTACCTGTCTGTATGCTCGAGAGCGGCAGCCCTCTTCTGCCGATCGGACTCGCTCTCATACGACGCGAGGATGGCTGCCTGTTGTGGGTGCGTCGGTGGCGGGAAGAACTGCTCCTCGCTCTCCCCCATTGTGGCATCCCGCAAAACCACTACTAGAAAATCGCGTTGAATTTGTGCATTGCATCGTCATCATCATGCATTGTTTGCCAAAACTATGTTTGCAAAGCCCGTGTTGTTTTCTAAAACGCCCCATCTTATTTCAAACACCGAAAACCCGGGTCTCCGGACTATTTTGTTTTGTTGCTATCGGGTTTCAAACGGCCCAATTCAATTAAATAAAATATTTAATTATTTTTGCGGGGGCAGTCGAACGGGCCGTTCCGACCCGAACGACCGCCCCAGAAATAAAATCGGCCCAACCCAATCTGCCCCATCTAATCCTATCCCTACCAACTAGTCTACCCACCCCCTCCTTCCACATCACTCCGGCCAATAGCTCGCTGCCACCTCACCTTCCCTCACCCCTCACCCACTCACAAGCTGCCACCTAGCCTTCCCCTCTCTCCCACCAGTCCCAGCACACCTAACACAAACACACACGCAGCACACCGCGCCAAGCACCTGCCCACCCCCACGCCCCGCGTGGCCCCCGGTCCCACCCCGCAGCGCACGCACCGCACGCACCCAGCACACGCGACCCACTCCCCACTCCCCTCCCCCTGGTTCCCTGCCCTGTGGCCCCCACTTTCCCTGGGCCCCACGCGCAGGCGACCCCAGCCACCACCGCCCCAGGCCCCTGTGCTTCTTCCTCCCTTCCCCGTCTCCTCTCTCCCCGCACCCAGGCACCGCGCCCTCCTCGCTCCTCCCTGGCTCGCCCCTCCCCGCTACCCCCCAAGCTCCTCGCCCGCAGCTCCCCGCCGTCCCTCTCCACGGACCGCGCCCCCTCCCAGGCGCCTCCTCTCCTTCCTTCTCCGGCGCCGGGCGCCGCCGCTCGCCCTCCCTCGCTGGCGCTCCGCCGCCCGCCGTCCGGCGCGGCCGCTCGCTCCCCGTCTCGCTGCCGTCCGCCCGACCTCCCTCGGCCCCGCGCGACCTCCCGCGCCTGTCCGCCGCTCCCGGGAAGTCCCCGGCCGCAGCACCTCCTCGAGCACGCGCAGGCCTGCTTCTCCTCGACGCGTGGCCCAGCTCGCAGGGCACCGTCGCCGGCCTTCCCCTTCAGCGAGCGCCGCCGCCGGCCGCTTATCCCTTCGCCCTCCGCTGGCAGCTGCCTGTCCTGTCGGTCTCGCCCGCCCAGCGTGAGCTGTTGCTTGCCCTTGGCCAGGCCGGTCCCCTGCAGCAGCACAACATGTTCCAGCGGTCGTCGGCTTGTTTTGTTTTCTGATGCCACATATGTGTTGGTCCTATGTTTTTCCTGGTCGTGTGGTGCATCTCTCGTTCCAGCGCGTCCGTGCTCCCCTCCAAGCACCCGATCGTCTGTACCATCGCCCGTTTAATCGAGACCTTCCGAAGACCGTACCAACCGGTGGCGCTCGACGAACCTCCGGCAAGATCTTCGACATGGACAAGATCTACCGCCGACCGATCAAGATCCGAAGACCGGTCCCGCCGACGCCAAGCGCTGCAACGCCATCGCACCGCCAAGTCAAGTTCATCCGCGGACAAGACCGACAATTGCACCTGATGAACCAAGAGCGATATGAGGCCCCGACAAGATCTGCTTCATGGATCCGAGACCGACCCTGAAGATCGCCAAGAACCCCGGTACCGGGCGAGTTCGCCATCGTCCTCGAGTGCTTCCACACGGATACCAAGCGACAAGATCACCGTCATCGAACCCTAAGGCCACATGTGCGACAAGTACTCCCTCCAGAACGCCAAGTACTTCTTCCCGGAACGCAAGACCTACCCCGCTACCGAGAACGTTCCCGCCGAGACCTATCCGTCGAACCCTGGACCCCGAGACCGGACCCTGGACCCTGGAGCCGACCCCGAACCCCGGAACCCCAAGTTCGTCGAGCCCCCTAATGTGTGAACCCTTCCCGAAACCCTACTTTATAACATAATAACAAATTGTTGCATATATAATTGTCATGTCGCATGCATATCATGTGGATTGGGGGCCTTATGCCGATTCACCTCTAATTAAATATGGGGCCCATATGCGGGCAAATCTAGTCTCATTTTGGCCTCATTTAAACTTGTGTAGCGAACCGGTATCTTATCTTGCCTTGTTATAACAACATTTAAAATGCGGGGTTTCTAAACAACTTGAACCATATGATTAATTGTCGGAACCCCGGTTCCGCTTAATATGACCTAATTGCATCGCACCTTGCCATGTCATACATCATACATGCATCATGCCGATCTTCTGCCGTGTATTAAATATTGCATCCGGTGTTTCTTCTAGTGATTTGGTTCTTCGCGGATAAGGCCGTTGAGTTGATGTGAGCTTCGCCCCTATCTTCGGCTGAAACCTTCGACAATGTTTTCAGGCGAGCATCTTCCCCTTTCTACCTATCTTACTTTTATAGTCTTTATTCCCTCCTGTGATCTATTGCTATCTGTGTTGCGATGCTTTAGTTTCCGTACCTGTGATATACCGTGCAGCCCTATATTGCCTTGGACACACCCTATTCCCTGTTGTTTGGTAGATAGTTGGACTTGCGCGTCGTAGTCGCTAGTTCTAGTGCTGTTGCGTGTTGCCATATGCCACAGTTGCTGATGTATCGCCGCATGTTGATGATGGAGATGATTCTAGTTTTACTTATCGTCACTTTAATTTCTGTTTAACAACTAAAATTGATAAGCAGAGGCATCGGTGGGTGATAGATAATATTTGGTTTCCGAACGCCCACTTGTGTCCCGTAAGACCCCGAGTACTTGATTCCTGTTCCTTGATTTATCGCGCTATCCACATCCGGGAGGTATATGGGACCCCCCTTAGCCAGAGCTTGATTCCGTCTTATTTCTTGGGGCCACAAACTAGTTTGAGGTTTTATTACTATCCTGTACCTATGCCATGCTTTACTGCTTTATTTACGATTGTGCGAGGTACTGCACACTGTACTGTTTAGGATCGGGACACGATTCCGCGGTGTCGACAAGCCCCGTTTGGGGTTCCCAGTCGTTCACAGCCGTATTACCCAGTACCTTGAGGCCGTCTCGGAGCTTGCTTACTCCGTTGCGGGATCTACTTAAGGGGTGGCCCCCTGAAATATTTCTGAATCTTGTGATTGCTATGTCGTGAAAGCCTCGTTGGGTTTTGATTTGGTTTTTCCGAGGTTGATCGAGTGTGTGTTGCTATTGGTGCACCCCGGCCGGGTAAAACTTTCTGAAAGCCGTGTCCGCGGATATGGACGACTTGGAGCACAGTTTCTCGATCATAGACAAGCATAACTAAAGTTTACTGCTATAAATTTGACTTATAATGACTAGTAATCAGCTTCACTATAATGGAATGGCTAATTAATACTGCCCACAATTGCTTGTTTGGTTGTCGCTTGCGACAATTGTATCTGACTAGTAAGTATTGCAACTACAACAAAATGACTGAATAAAAGTATCAACAACTGCTGGGTTTTGGGTTATCTCATGCTATCTGTATCTGATTAGTAAGTGTTGCAACTATAACGGAATGGTTAACTAAAAGTGCCCACTGCTTACTTTATCAGGACGATTATCTAAACCTGACTAGTAAAGTGCTGCAACGATAACTGAATAAATAAAACTGCCAACGGTGTGAGTTCCTCGGTTGACTTCCTCGTTTGGTCTCGAGGGGGAAACGCCAGGATGGGTTTGTTTGGTGTTAGCTTCAGGTTGGATCCGGATAGGTCATTCTTACCCCTCTCTGATAACCGCCAGTTGTATCGAGTCTCTATAGGTTGTTTAGTGCATGCTGCCGCTGCCGCTCAGTCCACCATACCTTTGTAGGCGAGGACCGCCGAATTCTAGCCTCGCCGTGTACTGGCCTCAGTACTGACGCTCCTTCTTTGTTTTCTGCTTTGCCCTTTGTCGGCACCCCTTTTTGTTAAGCAGGTTTTGAGATCGACGCCGTTAGCAGGGTTACCCTTCCGGCTTGGCCTGGGCAGGGTTATGGACGCCATTGGTTATTCTTCAGGGCTCTTAGCCCCATTTGCATCTTGTCCGTAGCTGGACGCACAATCGTTTTCAAGGTGATATGGATCTTTGTATATTATATTTGAATTCTTGACTCATGGAGTCGCTGTTATATATATCTGTTCTGTGGGTCCCATCGAGGACTGTTGTGTAATGTTATTACTTCGTTTTCCACCCGCACGAAAGTGCCTGGTGGGCACCTTTGAATCGTTTCTATGCGGGTTTGGCGAATTTTGCTCAAACTTGCATAGGTCCGATTCTGAGGGTGTTACAGAGTGGTATCAGAGCACAGCAGTTGCGATACCCCACAAGTCCAGCCTGTAGGATAACCTAGCTAACGGCCGAAGTAGAGAGTCAAAACTATTTTCGAAAATCGGTTGGATAGTTCTGATTAGGTCTGATTTTACTCCTTACCCCTCTGCTATTCTCCTCTTATCTCGACGTGTTTTAAATCCGCGCTCTTCTCTTTCTCCGAGTCCAGGATTTCTCGTGGGTGGGTTTCCGTCGTACCTTCAGGGTTTCGCTTTCTCCCTTTTTATAACGGAGGTGCTACGATCATCAATCTGCAACTTGTATGTTGTACCCTTCCTCCAATCTGTTGTTCTTGAGCTCTTTGTCCATCTGTGTTCCTTGCTGGATATCAGTGTCGTTGAAAAACATATGAGAAGGACGAGCTTTGGTGAAGTTGGAGTCGACCTTGAGCACGTGTTGTTCATGCCAATGGAACCATCGCGAAACTTAATCAGTGTGTCTTTCATACGATTCTGCTGGCAACATTCCTTTGTTTCCGAACCTCGTTTGTCGAGATCTTCAGTCTGATTCCGAGAGTTGGTTGCTTAATCCGCATATTCGTGTGCAGAGTAATGGTTTGAGTGTGGGATGGATTAGCTACCCTACCACTGCTCTTATCATTCGCTCTTGTACGTCGAATCAGTGGATCCAGCAATTGACTCCGTCCACGGAAGTTAGGGGTGGCTTTATTGCGATGCCTCTACCTTCGACCTTTTGTTCCCGGAGTGTTCTCTCGAGGATCAGGAGCAACGAACCATTGTTAGTGGTGTCGCGAGGATCTACACAAAGCGCGAAGACGAAGATCGCCGACCTTCCTTCCGGTACCATGAGGCGGATCTCGAGGGCGAGATCCATTGTTAGTGGTGTCGAATTGTGGCATCCCGCAAAACCACTACTAGAAAATCGCGTTGAATTTGTGCATTGCATCGTCATCATCATGCATTGTTTGCCAAAACTATGTTTGCAAAGCCCGTGTTGTTTTCTAAAACGCCCCATCTTATTTCAAACACCGAAAACCCGGGTCTCCGGACTATTTTGTTTTGTTGCTATCGGGTTTCAAACGGCCCAATTCAATTAAATAAAATATTTAATTATTTTTGCGGGGGCAGTCGAACGGGCCGTTCCGACCCGAACGACCGCCCCAGAAATAAAATCGGCCCAACCCAATCTGCCCCATCTAATCCTATCCCTACCAACTAGTCTACCCACCCCCTCCTTCCACATCACTCCGGCCAATAGCTCGCTGCCACCTCACCTTCCCTCACCCCTCACCCACTCACAAGCTGCCACCTAGCCTTCCCCTCTCTCCCACCAGTCCCAGCACACCTAACACAAACACACACGCAGCACACCGCGCCAAGCACCTGCCCACCCCCACGCCCCGCGTGGCCCCCGGTCCCACCCCGCAGCGCACGCACCGCACGCACCCAGCACACGCGACCCACTCCCCACTCCCCTCCCCCTGGTTCCCTGCCCTGTGGCCCCCACTTTCCCTGGGCCCCACGCGCAGGCGACCCCAGCCACCACCGCCCCAGGCCCCTGTGCTTCTTCCTCCCTTCCCCGTCTCCTCTCTCCCCGCACCCAGGCACCGCGCCCTCCTCGCTCCTCCCTGGCTCGCCCCTCCCCGCTACCCCCCAAGCTCCTCGCCCGCAGCTCCCCGCCGTCCCTCTCCACGGACCGCGCCCCCTCCCAGGCGCCTCCTCTCCTTCCTTCTCCGGCGCCGGGCGCCGCCGCTCGCCCTCCCTCGCTGGCGCTCCGCCGCCCGCCGTCCGGCGCGGCCGCTCGCTCCCCGTCTCGCTGCCGTCCGCCCGACCTCCCTCGGCCCCGCGCGACCTCCCGCGCCTGTCCGCCGCTCCCGGGAAGTCCCCGGCCGCAGCACCTCCTCGAGCACGCGCAGGCCTGCTTCTCCTCGACGCGTGGCCCAGCTCGCAGGGCACCGTCGCCGGCCTTCCCCTTCAGCGAGCGCCGCCGCCGGCCGCTTATCCCTTCGCCCTCCGCTGGCAGCTGCCTGTCCTGTCGGTCTCGCCCGCCCAGCGTGAGCTGTTGCTTGCCCTTGGCCAGGCCGGTCCCCTGCAGCAGCACAACATGTTCCAGCGGTCGTCGGCTTGTTTTGTTTTCTGATGCCACATATGTGTTGGTCCTATGTTTTTCCTGGTCGTGTGGTGCATCTCTCGTTCCAGCGCGTCCGTGCTCCCCTCCAAGCACCCGATCGTCTGTACCATCGCCCGTTTAATCGAGACCTTCCGAAGACCGTACCAACCGGTGGCGCTCGACGAACCTCCGGCAAGATCTTCGACATGGACAAGATCTACCGCCGACCGATCAAGATCCGAAGACCGGTCCCGCCGACGCCAAGCGCTGCAACGCCATCGCACCGCCAAGTCAAGTTCATCCGCGGACAAGACCGACAATTGCACCTGATGAACCAAGAGCGATATGAGGCCCCGACAAGATCTGCTTCATGGATCCGAGACCGACCCTGAAGATCGCCAAGAACCCCGGTACCGGGCGAGTTCGCCATCGTCCTCGAGTGCTTCCACACGGATACCAAGCGACAAGATCACCGTCATCGAACCCTAAGGCCACATGTGCGACAAGTACTCCCTCCAGAACGCCAAGTACTTCTTCCCGGAACGCAAGACCTACCCCGCTACCGAGAACGTTCCCGCCGAGACCTATCCGTCGAACCCTGGACCCCGAGACCGGACCCTGGACCCTGGAGCCGACCCCGAACCCCGGAACCCCAAGTTCGTCGAGCCCCCTAATGTGTGAACCCTTCCCGAAACCCTACTTTATAACATAATAACAAATTGTTGCATATATAATTGTCATGTCGCATGCATATCATGTGGATTGGGGGCCTTATGCCGATTCACCTCTAATTAAATATGGGGCCCATATGCGGGCAAATCTAGTCTCATTTTGGCCTCATTTAAACTTGTGTAGCGAACCGGTATCTTATCTTGCCTTGTTATAACAACATTTAAAATGCGGGGTTTCTAAACAACTTGAACCATATGATTAATTGTCGGAACCCCGGTTCCGCTTAATATGACCTAATTGCATCGCACCTTGCCATGTCATACATCATACATGCATCATGCCGATCTTCTGCCGTGTATTAAATATTGCATCCGGTGTTTCTTCTAGTGATTTGGTTCTTCGCGGATAAGGCCGTTGAGTTGATGTGAGCTTCGCCCCTATCTTCGGCTGAAACCTTCGACAATGTTTTCAGGCGAGCATCTTCCCCTTTCTACCTATCTTACTTTTATAGTCTTTATTCCCTCCTGTGATCTATTGCTATCTGTGTTGCGATGCTTTAGTTTCCGTACCTGTGATATACCGTGCAGCCCTATATTGCCTTGGACACACCCTATTCCCTGTTGTTTGGTAGATAGTTGGACTTGCGCGTCGTAGTCGCTAGTTCTAGTGCTGTTGCGTGTTGCCATATGCCACAGTTGCTGATGTATCGCCGCATGTTGATGATGGAGATGATTCTAGTTTTACTTATCGTCACTTTAATTTCTGTTTAACAACTAAAATTGATAAGCAGAGGCATCGGTGGGTGATAGATAATATTTGGTTTCCGAACGCCCACTTGTGTCCCGTAAGACCCCGAGTACTTGATTCCTGTTCCTTGATTTATCGCGCTATCCACATCCGGGAGGTATATGGGACCCCCCTTAGCCAGAGCTTGATTCCGTCTTATTTCTTGGGGCCACAAACTAGTTTGAGGTTTTATTACTATCCTGTACCTATGCCATGCTTTACTGCTTTATTTACGATTGTGCGAGGTACTGCACACTGTACTGTTTAGGATCGGGACACGATTCCGCGGTGTCGACAAGCCCCGTTTGGGGTTCCCAGTCGTTCACAGCCGTATTACCCAGTACCTTGAGGCCGTCTCGGAGCTTGCTTACTCCGTTGCGGGATCTACTTAAGGGGTGGCCCCCTGAAATATTTCTGAATCTTGTGATTGCTATGTCGTGAAAGCCTCGTTGGGTTTTGATTTGGTTTTTCCGAGGTTGATCGAGTGTGTGTTGCTATTGGTGCACCCCGGCCGGGTAAAACTTTCTGAAAGCCGTGTCCGCGGATATGGACGACTTGGAGCACAGTTTCTCGATCATAGACAAGCATAACTAAAGTTTACTGCTATAAATTTGACTTATAATGACTAGTAATCAGCTTCACTATAATGGAATGGCTAATTAATACTGCCCACAATTGCTTGTTTGGTTGTCGCTTGCGACAATTGTATCTGACTAGTAAGTATTGCAACTACAACAAAATGACTGAATAAAAGTATCAACAACTGCTGGGTTTTGGGTTATCTCATGCTATCTGTATCTGATTAGTAAGTGTTGCAACTATAACGGAATGGTTAACTAAAAGTGCCCACTGCTTACTTTATCAGGACGATTATCTAAACCTGACTAGTAAAGTGCTGCAACGATAACTGAATAAATAAAACTGCCAACGGTGTGAGTTCCTCGGTTGACTTCCTCGTTTGGTCTCGAGGGGGAAACGCCAGGATGGGTTTGTTTGGTGTTAGCTTCAGGTTGGATCCGGATAGGTCATTCTTACCCCTCTCTGATAACCGCCAGTTGTATCGAGTCTCTATAGGTTGTTTAGTGCATGCTGCCGCTGCCGCTCAGTCCACCATACCTTTGTAGGCGAGGACCGCCGAATTCTAGCCTCGCCGTGTACTGGCCTCAGTACTGACGCTCCTTCTTTGTTTTCTGCTTTGCCCTTTGTCGGCACCCCTTTTTGTTAAGCAGGTTTTGAGATCGACGCCGTTAGCAGGGTTACCCTTCCGGCTTGGCCTGGGCAGGGTTATGGACGCCATTGGTTATTCTTCAGGGCTCTTAGCCCCATTTGCATCTTGTCCGTAGCTGGACGCACAATCGTTTTCAAGGTGATATGGATCTTTGTATATTATATTTGAATTCTTGACTCATGGAGTCGCTGTTATATATATCTGTTCTGTGGGTCCCATCGAGGACTGTTGTGTAATGTTATTACTTCGTTTTCCACCCGCACGAAAGTGCCTGGTGGGCACCTTTGAATCGTTTCTATGCGGGTTTGGCGAATTTTGCTCAAACTTGCATAGGTCCGATTCTGAGGGTGTTACACCCATCATCAGCAGAGTCGTCCCTGTCGGGATCGTCTTCATCGATCTTCTCTTCCCCATCACTTTCCTCCTCCACTGCCAGGTTACCTATATTGGAGTTGCGCTACTCGATCTTCTCTACAACTTCATCGTCCACCGACAAAGGCCTTGGAACTGATGGCGACGCACGGGCCCGAGGATCAAACCTCGCCCACGTAGTGATGAGTTTGCAAACCATGGTGGAAGCGAGAGCGGAAGCGGTACATCGTGACAGTCCGAAGGGCGAAACATATAGACGTGCCACCGCCTGCTTCTTTATATACCAAAGTCTAAAAACTTCATGAACTAACGTTAAATAGCTTTGAAATCGATGGGCCCATGCGCCGAGGCGCACTCCTAAATCTAATTATAGTGATTTATAGCAGGAGTAGGATTTTTCCACCGTCTGAGATCTGAACCTGGGTAAGCTGTGTTACCTCATATCCGCCAACCTTCCGCATTACCCCACGTCTCTAAACACGCACTATGAGGATCCCTCCATGGCGTACTCGTCGACAATACCACGACAGTTGGTGCCCACCGTGGGGCAAGAGGCGCTTCAGGCTCTACAACGAGCGAGGTCCAAGCTCTTTGCGGGAATCGGCGAAACCGTAGCCATCGGCCGTGTTCTCTTCTCTGACAATGTTCCGATCGTCCCTCCCGACGAGTTTTGGATCCCGGCGAAGACGAACCCCACCCGCTGCTCGATCGTCCCTATCGGGGACATCCACCTCTTCATCGGCAAAACCGACTCGGGCACTAGTTCCCTAGAAGTCGGAGGATCGTCAAGGCCCGCACGGACAGCCTACGGCAGGATACGTTCGTGGAAGGATCAAAGTCGGATCTCTCTTTGGAGTTTGCCGGCTTAGGTCGGAAAAAATCAAGGCCCACCCAAACCGTCCCTGTGCAGGATATAATGGTGGAAGAACACTGCAAGTCTGTCGGCTTCACCCGTGCGTCTGGAAAGTAGAGATCCAAGTTCATCGGCGTGGTGACTATCTTCGATCTAGCGCGATGCGTTCAGAGAGAGGGTGAAAACCCCCGCGATTACCTAGCCAAATGGCTCCGCATACGGGCCGACCTGGAACATTACCCCAATGATGATGCTATTTATCGCTTTGTGGAAGGGCTGGACCGCGGTACACTTCTCCGGCATATGCTAAGGCGGATGCAGGCCTCGGGACGCCTCACTTTTGAGGGCATGTTGCACACCGTCAACAACTTTGCGGCCGCTGATGCAGAATCTCAAGCAGCGCTAGCGGTTGTACCCGGCACCCCTCCGCCTCAGCCACCACCACCGCTGCCTCCAGTCAACGTCCCTGCAGCCGCACCACCACCACCCATCATCGAGGAGGCTCCGCCACCATCCGACTCCATCTTGGACGCGCTCTACGCCGACATCAGCGTGGACTCGGAGGAGATAGACTTCATCCCGGAGGAACTCAACTCTGCTATGCAGGAGATGGAGGAGGACATCAGACGCGACGAGCAGGCCGACAAGGCCATCACATCCCGAGAGGTGTTCGTCGCCATTGGGAGTGTGATGGAGGAAGATCAACCCAGACAAGCTCCGCCTAAAGCACTGGACAAGGGGAAGGGACCACCCGTTGCTACCGACAATGATATCACAAAGTCCATGCCCCCTCCGCCTAACTCAGTGCAGCAGCCGTAGGAACTCAACGTTGGTCCGAGTGACAACAACACCGCAAACCCGCCGCCTCCGGCATACACGTCTGCGGCTGCCCAAATCACTCCAGCTGATAGAGTGATGTACGACAATTTGTTTGTCGAGCCCATGATTGTGGCTCACATAAGGAACGTAGTCCATCTTGACGAGAAGCGCCAGCAGCTGCTAGAGGAAGCGCAGGCCATCGCGGAGCAAGGCGCAAATCTAGATCAAGATCTGGCCATGGCGTAGAAATCAATAGAGAAAGCTAGAGCCATGGAGGCCGAGTACAAGACTCTGCTCAAGAAGCAGAAGGCTAGGAAATCTCTGGCTCGCATCATCAACGATCCTGGTGTACGGCGAAACCTAGGATGGGCTCCACCGAAGCCGCCACAAGCAAAGCCATACATTGACAGCGAGGACAGGCAGGTCATGCCCACTCCTATTCTCAACCTAGCCGTCGCCAATACCCTTCTAGAGAAGGATAGATCACCCGTAGCTGTGGAACAGGTCTATGACCTTGTAGTAAAGGCGGTCAAACAGCAGGAAAAGGCCACCTCTCAGAGGCTTGAGTCGAACCCAGCATATTGCCAGTCTAGCAATCCTAAGCCGCCAAGGGACCGATCTCCTCAGGATGTCAGGTCCCGGACGGGTTCGTCAGAGTGAAGACGGAGGGATGCACGCAACAGGAAGAAAGTTATCCCCATATCCTACGACCATGGAGGCAAGGCTCATCCTTGTCACCCATGCCCACCGCCCCGATCTCCCCGACATCGCGAAGAACCAAGGGCTCACCATCGTACGAGCATGCCTCCGCCAAGGCAAGGCGACATCGTCATCCGCGACAATGCGGAGCAGCCCCGTCACGATGGAGAGCGCAACCAAGGACATAAGAGTAGGTCGCGCCATGACCCTCCATGTTCGACAAGCAACCACGACAAGCACGAGGCATCGCAGGATGGTAACAGCAAGAAGGCTAACCCACCTCCACCTCTGCCTCCGTTGCCACCTAGAAGCCACCATGGCCGAGGGGGGCCGCGTCATTCATGCAGCCCATCCCCTGGCGGCAAGAAGAAAAAAGCAAGCCCGGAGCCATACGACGCATGTTCACGCCTGGACAAGATTCACGAGGCCCGGGAAGGACCATTTCTGAGACCATGTTGCTTTGGACCTGTAATATGGACCGCAACTTACCCCAAGGGTTTCCGGATTGACAAGATGATCAAGCCCTATGACGGCACCGCCAAACCAGCTACATGGTTGCAGGACTACGCAACGCGGTGGAGATCGCCGGGGTAACCCCAATGTTGTCGTCAAGTACCTCCCACTAATGTTGACGGGCACGGCCCGCCAATGGATTGATGACTTGCCAGAGAAGTCCATCTGCAACTGGTTGGACATGCAATAAGCGTTTACCAAAAACTTTGAAGGTACTTATAAGCGTCCCTGCACTGTTGGCGATCTACAGCGGGGCGTGCAAGAGAAAGACGAGTCATCTCGAGCCTACCTCTCCCGCTAGTTGGATACGAAGAATTCCTGCACAGGAGTGCACGATCAGACCGCCATGGCCGCCTTCATCGATGGATTGGAAAAAGGTACGTTGCTCCGACATAAGTTGAAGCGCCTGCAGGACAATCACAGGCTCGATCTCAACCAGATGATTCAGCTGGCTAGTGAGTTTGCAACTGCCGACAACGATGCTCGCGGATCCTTGCCGGCAATAGTCGTTCCAACCCAAGCTAAGAGGAACAACACCACCAAGCAGAATAGCCCGCTAGAAGAAAAGCAAACCTCCGAAATGGTCGCCATGACGTTTGCAGGACGAGGTGATGGCGGACAGCGTGGCCGAGGACGGGGGCCTGGTCGTGGGCAGCAGCGAGGTAGTGAAACTACCACGGCAGCGCTCCGTGTTTCCCAAACGTACGAGGAGTACCGTGATATGTCATGCCTTGTACACCTCGAAGCCAACGGCAAATCCACTCACACCAATCGCCATTGCAAGTTCGTCAACAAACTCAAGGAGGACCCGGAGTCCGGTTACAAGCGAAGCCGGAAGAACAGACCGCGAGGCAAGGTCAAAGGGAAGAAGAAGGAAGAGGAATCCAAGGATTCAAGTGACATGGACGAGGATGTTGACCCCAAGGACGCCGACAAGGGCGATGGCAAAGTTAAGAACCCCTTCGAGAAGAAGGCCGCCGTCTACCACACTTTCCTTGGCACCCCTACTGTTTGGGCACAGAAAACCTCCATGAGGATATTGATGGCCACCCCACCCCCAGTTCCCCAGTACCTGCGCTGGTTGGAAATTCCAATCACTTGGGACAGGAAGGATCACCCAGACCTCATCCCTACGGAGAACCAGTATGCCATAGTCATCAACCCTTTGATTGACGGCAACGAGTTCACCAAATGCATGGTGGACAATGGAAGCAGCATCAACATCATGTACCTGGATACATTGCACAAGATGAACTTGACAGAGGCAAACCTAAGGCGGAACAACACCATGTTCCATGGCGTAGTTCCTGGCCAGGAGGCTCGGTCCCTTGGGTGCATCACGCTTCAGGTCGCTTTTGGCGATGTTAATAATTACCACCAAGAACGCATGACCTTCGAGGTGGTCCTCTTCAAGAGCGTGTACCACGTCATATTCGGACGCGACATCTTCCACGCCTTCATGGTCAAGCCATGCTTCGTCTACAACAAGCTCAAGATACCCGGACCAAATGGCATCATCACTGTATCTGGAAGCTTTACAAAGGCAAGGGACTGCAAGATTGGAGAACCAGCCTTTGCAGAAGCTGTCCTCTACAGCGAAGAATTCAAGGAGCTCTAGAGCAAGGTCGATGTCACAGAGATGTCGGCATCAAAGAAGCAAATTTCTGACTCCGATCCTTCCTTCAAGGCCGCAATCGAGACCAAGCCGGTGGAACTTGTGGTAGGCGATGCCTCCAAGACCACCGCCATTGGGACGAACATGGACCCTAAATAGTAAAGCACGCTCGTCAAGTTCCTCCGTGAGAAGGACATCTTTGCCTGGCAACCTGCCGACATGAAAGGTGTACCTAGGGAGCTTGCGGAGCACAGCTTGAATATTGATCCAAAATGCAAACCAGTGAAACAACCTCTACGACGCTTCGGAGACGAGAAGAGATGTGCCATAGGCAAAGAAATAGCTAGGTTACTTAAGGATAGTGTTATCCGAGAAGTCCTTCACACCCGATGGGTGTCCAATCCTGTACTTGTCCCCAAAAACGGAACCAAAGAATTAAGAATGTGCGTTGATTATGCCGGCTTGAACAAAGCGTGCCTAAAAGATCCGTTTGCTTTGCCTCGCATTGACCAAGTCATTGACTCGACGGCTGGCTTGGAACTTCTGTGTTTTCTCGATGCATACTCAGGATACCACCAGATAAAGATAAGGAAGTCGGACCAATTGGCCACTTCGTTCACCACACCTTATGGCACATTTTTCTATGTCATGATGCCCTTTGGGCTGAAAAACATAGGTGCTACATACCAGCGGACCATGCAACATTGCCTACATGATCAAATTGGTTGGAATATTCATGCCTACATGGATGATATAGCGGTGATGTCTAAAATTCAAATGACTTAATCTTCGAATTAAAAGAAACCTTTGATAATCTCCGAAAATACAACATGATGCTTAACCCTAAGAAGTGCGTCTTCGGGGTTCCAGCCGGCAAATTGTTGGGCTTCATCGTTTCCCAGCGCGGAATCGAGGTCAACCCGGAGAAGATCAAGGCCATACTAAACATAAACCGTTCGACACGCCTGAAGGACATTCAGCGGCTTACAGGTTGCGTTCCAGCAGTAAGCCGTTTCGTCAGCCGACTTGGAGAGAAGGCTCTGCCGCTGTACAAGTTGATGAAGAAGGCGGACAAATTTACATGGACAGACGAAGCAGATGCTGCACTCAAGAAGCTAAAGGAGATACTTTCCTCGGCGCCTATACTTGCAGCACCCGAGCCTATGGATCCTATGTTGATCTACATGGCGGCCACTAACCGGGTAATCAACATCATCATCGTGGTAGAGAGGAAAGAACCAACGCATGGGTGTGGAGTACAAAGACCAGATTACTATGTAAGCGAGGTCTTGACGGAGTCCAAGCAGCGTTATCCGCACTACCAGAAGCTAGATTATGGAGTGTTCCTTGCTTCTCGGAAGCTAAGGCACTATTTCCGGGAGCACCCTATCACAGTTGTGACCAAAGCTCCACTGTCCGACATTATTAACAACAGTGACGCTACAGGAAGGGTTGTGAATTGGGCATTGAGCTTGCCGCCTTCGAGATCACCTACAAGAGACGCGACGCTATCAAATCACAGGTCTTGGCGAATTTCATTGCAGATTAGACAAAGATGCCAGATGCTACCCCTGTACCTGATCCAGAATACTGGGTGATGCACTTTGACAGATCAAAGCTACTCAACGGATCGGGGGCTGGTGTACTGCTACAGTTACCAGCAGTGGAAAAGCTGCACTACGTTATGCAGATCCACTTTGAGGCTACAAATAACATGGCAGAATATGAAGAACTCATTCACGGACTTCGCGTAGCCAAGGATATTGGCATCAAGTGCATAGTTTGCTGTGGAGATTATGACTTGGTTGCCCAGCAGGTGGATGGTACCTGGAACGCGCGGAACCCTATGATGGCGGCATATCGAGACGAAGTGGATGATATAGCTAAGAGCTTCTTGGGCTATGAAGTCAAGTATGTCAAGAGGGAGGAAAATGAGGCGGCTGATCTGCTGTCAAAGCTTGGATCGGGGCGCAAACAAATTCCGCCTGGCGTTTTTTGGAGCATCTACGGACACCATCCGTGAAGGGAGCGGACCCCGAGAACCCAGATAGAGTTGACTATTTTGTTCACACAGTAACAAAGGTCCCTCCGGCTTGCACAAAACCATTCATGGAGTATCTCGTACACAAAACTTTGCCTATCGACGAGGTCGAAAGTCAGAAAATAGTACGTTGAGCAAAGGGCTATACCATAATCAATGGACAGCTCTATAAAAGAAGCACCACTGGTGTATACCTCAACTGTGTTTTCCAGCAAGAGGGTATTGAAATTCTTCGTGAGATCCATCTCGGAGTTTACGGGCATCACGCCGCTCCTCGATCGTTGGTCTCCAAAGCCTTTCGGCTAGGATTCTACTGGCTGACCTGTAAGGCGGACGCCGACAAGCTGGTTGAGACATGCATGGGATGTCAGTACTATGCCCGACAACCACATGTTCCAGCTCAAGAATTGTAAACAATACCAATAACTTGGCCGTTTGCAGTCTGGGGGCTAGACATGGTTGGTCCATTACAGACGTCACCATGTGGGTTTACGCATCTGCTAGTAGCAATTGATAAATTCACCAAATGGATAGAAGCTAAACCCATTAGAAAGCTTGATGGGGCAACTGCTCTTAGGTTTGTCCGAAATCTAGTGGTGAGATTTGGTCTCCCACATAGAATTATCACCGACAATGGCAGCAACTTGTCACTCGGAGAAGTGGAAGCTTATTGTTGGGAGAAGGGCATCCGACTTGACTTAGCATCTATGGCACATCCACATTCCAATGGGCAAGTTGAACGAGCCAATGGATTAATTCTACAGGGAATGAAGCTACGTCTCGAGGCACTGCTACATAGAGCAGCTGGAGCCTGGGCGAAGGAGTTTCCATCTGTTCTGTGGAGTTTATGAACTACACCCAACAGATCTACCGGCTACACCCCTTATTTCATGGTATATGGAGCAGAAGCCATCTGCCTTCCGACATCCTTCATGATTCACCAAGAGTTGCCGCCTACGACGAAGATGACGCTGAAGAATCCAGATGCCTAGATGTGGACCTTCTCGAGGAAGAGCACGTATTGGCATGCCAAAGATCCGCCATCTACCAGCAGAAGCTACGCAGCTACCATAGTCGCTGCGTCCGGCATCGCTCGTTTAAAGATGGGGATCTAGTGCTCCGACTTAAGCAGAAGAAGTCACACAAATTATCCCCGCCATGGTAAGGATTGTTCATCATAAGCAAGGCGCTACTCAATGGGTCTTACCACCTCGTGGACAATCGTGAACTTGAGGATAGGCCAAACGAGGATCATAAGCGTAAGCAACATGACCCAGATGATGACTACCCGGAGCTTGATCGGCCATGGAACATAGCACAATGTAACACCCTCAGAATCTGACCTATGCAAGTTTGAGCAAAATTCGCCAAACCCGCATAGAAACGATTCAAAGGTGCCCACCAGGCACTTTCGTGCGGGTGGAAAACGAAGTAATAACATTACACAACAGTCCTCGATGGGACCCACAGAACAGATATATTTAACAGCGACTCAAAGAGTCAAGAATACAGATAGATTATACAAAGATCCAAATCACCTTGAAAATGATAGAGCGTCCGACTACGGACAAGATGCAAATGGGGCTAAGAGCCCTGAAGAATAACCAATGGCGTCCATAACCCTGCCCAGGCCAAGCCGGAAGGGTAACCCTGCTAACGACGTCGATCTCAAAACCTGCTTAACAAAGGGGTGCCGACAAAGGGCAAAGCAGAAAAACAAAGAAGGAGCGTCAGTACTGAGGCCAGTACACGGCGAGGCTAGAATTCGGCGGTCCTCGCCTACACAGGTATGGTGGACTGAGCGGCAGCGGCAGCATGCACTGTACAACCTATAGAGACTCGACATAACTGGCGGATATCAGAGAGGGATAAGAGTGACCTAACCGGATCCAACCTGAAGCTATCACCAAACAAACCCATCCTGGTGTTTCCCCCTCGAAACCAATCGAGGAAGTCAACCGAGGCACTCACACAGTTGGCAGTTTTATTTATTCGGTTATCGTTGCAGTAATTACTAGTCAGGTATAGATAATCATCCTGATAAAATAAGCAGTGGGCACTTTTAGTTAACCATTCTGTGATAGTTGCAACAATTACTAATCAGGTACAGATAGCATGAGATAAACCCAAAACCCAGCAGTTGTTGGTACTTTTATTCAGCCATTCCGTTGTAGTTGTAATATTTACTAGTCAGATTCAATGGTCGCAAGCGACACTCAAAACAAGCAATTGTGGCCAGTATTAATTAGCCATTCCATTATAGTGAAGCTGATTACTAGTCATTATAAGTCAAATTTATAACAATAAACTTTAGTTATGCTTGTCTATGATCGAGATACTGTGCTCCAAGTCGTCCATAACCGCGGACACGGCTTTCAGAAAGTTTTAACCCGGCCGGGGTGCACAAATAGCAACACACACACGATCAACCTCGGAAAAACCAAATCAAAACCCAACGAGGTCTCACGATAGAGCAATCACAAGATTCAGAAATATTTCAGGGGGCCACCCCTTAAGTAGAATCCGCAACGGAGTAAGCAAGCTCCGAGACGGCCTCAAGGTTTGGGTGGACGGCTGTGAACGACTGGGAACCCGAAAGTGTGGCTGGGCTTGTCGACACCGCGGAATCGTGTCCCGCTCCTAAACAGTACAGTGTGCTCCTCGCACAATCGTAAATAAAGCAGTAAAACATGGCATAAGTACAAGATCGTAATAAAACCTCAAACTAGTTAGTGGCCCCAAGAAATAAGACGGAATCAAGCTCTGGCTAAGGGGGGCCCATACTCCCCATATGTGGATAGCGCGATAAATCAAGGAACAGGTATCAAGTACTCGGGGTCTTACGGGACACAAGTGGGCGTTCGGAAACCAAATATTATCTATCACCCACCAATGCCTCTGCTTATTTCAATTTTAGTTGTTAAACAGAAATTAAAGTGACGATAAGTAAAACTAGAATCATCTCCAACATCAACATGCGGCAATACATCAGCAACTGTGGCCTAGGACGACACACAACAGCACTAGAGCAAGCGACTACGACGTGCAAGTCAAACTATCTACCAAACAACAGGGAATAGGGTGTGTCCGAGGCAATATAAGGCTGCAGGGGATATCACGGGTACGAAAACTAGAGCAACGCAACACAGATAGCAATAGTTCAACAGGAGGGAAGTAAATACTACAAAAGTAAGATAGGTAGAAAGTGGGAGATGCTCGCCTGAAAACATTGTCGAAGGGTTCAACCGAAGATCGGGGCGAAGCTCACATCAACTCAACGGCCTTATCCGCGAAGAAGCAAAACACTAGAATAAACACCGGATGCAATATTTAATACACGACAGAAGATCGGCATGATGCATGTATGATGCATGGCATGGCAAAGGTGCGATGCAATTAGATCATATTAAGCGGAACCGGGGTCCCGACAATTAATTAGGTGGTTCATGTTGTTTAAAACCCCCGCAATTTAAATGTTGTTTAGCAAGACAACAGATGGAACCGGTTCACTACACAAGTTTAAATGAGGCCAATATAAGGCTAGATTTGCCCGCATATGGGCCCCATATTTAATTATTAGGTGAATCGGCATAAGGCCCCCAAACCGATGATATGCATGCGAGATGGATGGTTAATATGCAACAAGTTATATTATGTTATAAAGTAGGGTTTCAGAAAGGGGTTCACACATTAGGGTTCGACGATCTTGTTAGGGTTCCGGGGGTTCGGGGTTCGACGGATTGGTCTCGGCGGGAACGTTCTCGGTAGCGGGGTAGATCTTGTCGCATCGGGGTCTCGATGTCCGGGGGGCAGAACTTGTGTCAGCGTCGGGGCGCATCGGATTCTTCCGGTCGGTGCCGTTCTCGTTATCGCGAAGGTCTTGCCGGGTCCCACGGGGTCGGTCTTGCCGTTGCGAGGGTCTTGTCGGGCCTGCGCCACCGAGGCGGTCTTGGCGAGGGAAGAAGATTATGGCGGTCCGCAGCGTAGATCTTGGGGAGGTTCGGGTTCCACGGGTCCTGACGCTCCGGATCGGTCTTCGAACTTTGAGGGTCGCGGTCTTCGGATTCCGTGAGGAAGAGCTTGTAGTTCCAGGATCTTCAGCCTCGATCATCGGAATCCGTGAAGGAGGCCTTGGCGTCCGAGGTTCGTGAGGCGGACTTGGCGTTCGGGTCGCGGCATCCTCGGTTCCGTGATGGAGTTCTTGTCGGGTTTTGCATCGGTAACCTTGCAACCGGGGTACTCCTGTTCCTGGAGCTCGAACGCGGGTCCACATGCGGCGGAGGTTGGCGCAGGACGGCGAAGGGTGGTTGGCGAGGTCGGCCTGGTGGCGGTCTTGTGCAAGGGGGGCGGCACGGGGTGGTCCTGGCGAGGTGGGCCCCGACGGAGAGGGCCCGCGCGGGGTCCGGCGCGGCGGCGTCCTGCGGGCGGCGGGCGACTGCGGGGTACGGCCGACGGACGCGCACGGCTGCGGGGCCGCAGGCGACGCCGGAGGGGGTTGCGGGCAGGGGCTGCGGAGAGAGGCACTGCCGGCGAAGGCACAGCGACGGAGGGCGACGACGGTGACTGGGAGCGGCGAGCGGCGAAGGGGAGGGCGCGCGGACGCGGGCGGCTGCTGCGGCGAGCGGGCGCACGAGGTGGCCGGGGTGGCGCGAGGCGAGGCGCAGGCGGCGCGCGGAGGCGGGTCGGCAGGGAGAGCGGCGGCGCGGAGCGAACGCCGGCGAGCGCGGAGGAGCGCCGGGCCCAGGCGGCGGGGCTCGCAGGCGGGGGCCGGCGGCCGGAAAGCGCGGCGGACGCGGGGCAGGGGCTGCGCCGGGGCGGCGCGCTCGAGGGGGGAGATGCTCGCAGCGGAGGCGGTGGCCTGGGAAGGATGCGGGGCGGCGCGGCTCCCAGGGGCGGCGGGGAACGCCGGGGGCCGGAGCGGCGGAGCCGGGACTCGGCGGCGGAGGCGAGGAGAGGAGCGGGCACGCGCGGGGGTGGCAGGACGCGGCCGGAGGCGCGCGGCGGCGGGGCAAGGCGGTGCGGGGCGGCGGCCGCTGAGAGAGGAGCACGCGTGGCGAGCTAGAGGAGCCGGGGCGGGGTGACGGGGGAAGGGCGAGCTCGGGGCGGGAGGTAGGGGATGACGCGGTAGGTGGGGCGGTGCGTGGGGCCGGGTGGGACGCGGGGCAGGCATGTGGGGCCCAGGCGGGGCTGGCGGCTGCTGACCAGGGGAAAGGCTGGGCAGGTGCGGGTCCAGGGAAGGGGCCGGGGCCACGGTCGGTGGGGGGTGGTGGTGAGTGTGGGTGCTTGCGTGTGTGACTGGGTGCGTGTAGCTAGGGAGAAGAGAGAGGAGGGGTGAGTGGAGGGAAGAGGGTTAGGCCACGTGGCACTGTGTGATAGGTGGGGGTTTGGGGAGAGGTGAGGTCGCAGGATACTATTGGAGGGAGTGAGGTGGAGGGATGGGTTGGGTAGGAAGTTGGGTAGACATAGGATTAGATGGGGCGGGCAGGTTTGGACCGATTATTATTCCTGGGGTGGTCGTTCGGTCGGTTCGGACCGTTCGACTGCCCCACCAAAATTAATTATAATTTTTATTTGCTTTGATTGGGCCGTTTGCGAACCCGATAGCAACAAAACAAAATAATCCGGAGTCCCGGGGTTTTGCGTTTGAATAAAGATGGGGCGTTCGGAAAACAAATCGGGGTTTGCAAACATAGTTTTGGCAAACAATGCTTGATGATGACGATGCAATGCACAAATTCAACGCGATTTTCTAGTAGTGGTTTTGCGGGATGCCACAATTCGACACCACTAACAATGGATCTCGCCCTCGAGATCCGCCTCATGGTACCGGAAAGAAGGTCGGCGATCTGCGTCTTCTCGCTTCGTGGAGATCCTCGCGACACCACCAACAAAGGGTCGTTGCTCCTGATCGTCGAGAGACACTCCGGGGAAACAAAGGACGAAGATAGAGGCATCAACAAATAAAGCCACCTCTAACTTCCGTTAGAAGAGGGAAAAGTTACATCGATCCACCAGTTCGATGTACAGAGCGAACAGTAAGAGTCGGGTAGGGTGATCAGTCCATCCCGGACCCAACTATCAACTCTATACATGGGTAGGAGAACCAGGCAACTCAACTCTCGAGATTTAGACTGAAGATCTACATAGGTGGTAACCGGAACAAAGGGATGCTGCCAGCAGAATTCGTATGAAAGACACACTGATTAGGTTGCGCGATGGTTCCATTGGCATGAGCAACACATGCTCAAGGTTAACCCCAACTTCACCAAAGCTCGTCCTTCTCATATGTTTTTCAACGACACTGATATCCGGCAAGGAACACATATGGGTAAAGATCTCAAGAACAAAAGATCGGATGAAGGGCACAACAGACAAGTTGCAGATTGATGATCGTAGCACCTCCGTTACAAAAGGAAGAAAGCGAAACCCTGAAGGTACGACGGAAATCCAACCGCGAGAAATCCTGGACTCGAAGAGAGAGAAGAGAGCGGATTCAAAACACGTAGAGGTAAGAGGAGAACAGCAGAGGGGTAAGGAGTAAAATCAGACCTAATCAGAACTATCCAACCGATTTTGCAAAATAGTTTTTGACACTCTACAGCGGCCGTTAGCTAGGTTATCCTACAGGCTGGACTTGTGGGGTATCGCAACTGCTGGGCTCTGATACCACTCTGTAACACCCTCAGAATCGGACCTATGCAAGTTTGAGCAAAATTCGCCAAACCCGCATAGAAACGATTCAAAGGTGCCCACCAGGCACTTTCGTGCGGGTGGAAAACGAAGTAATAACATTACACAACAGTCCTCGATGGGACCCACAGAACAGATATATTTAACAGCGACTCAAAGAGTCAAGAATACAGATAGATTATACAAAGATCCAAATCACCTTGAAAATGATAGAGCGTCCGACTACGGACAAGATGCAAATGGGGCTAAGAGCCCTGAAGAATAACCAATGGCGTCCATAACCCTGCCCAGGCCAAGCCGGAAGGGTAACCCTGCTAACGACGTCGATCTCAAAACCTGCTTAACAAAGGGGTGCCGACAAAGGGCAAAGCAGAAAAACAAAGAAGGAGCGTCAGTACTGAGGCCAGTACACGGCGAGGCTAGAATTCGGCGGTCCTCGCCTACACAGGTATGGTGGACTGAGCGGCAGCGGCAGCATGCACTGTACAACCTATAGAGACTCGACATAACTGGCGGATATCAGAGAGGGATAAGAGTGACCTAACCGGATCCAACCTGAAGCTATCACCAAACAAACCCATCCTGGTGTTTCCCCCTCGAAACCAATCGAGGAAGTCAACCGAGGCACTCACACAGTTGGCAGTTTTATTTATTCGGTTATCGTTGCAGTAATTACTAGTCAGGTATAGATAATCATCCTGATAAAATAAGCAGTGGGCACTTTTAGTTAACCATTCTGTGATAGTTGCAACAATTACTAATCAGGTACAGATAGCATGAGATAAACCCAAAACCCAGCAGTTGTTGGTACTTTTATTCAGCCATTCCGTTGTAGTTGTAATATTTACTAGTCAGATTCAATGGTCGCAAGCGACACTCAAAACAAGCAATTGTGGCCAGTATTAATTAGCCATTCCATTATAGTGAAGCTGATTACTAGTCATTATAAGTCAAATTTATAACAATAAACTTTAGTTATGCTTGTCTATGATCGAGATACTATGCTCCAAGTCGTCCATAACCGCGGACACGGCTTTCAGAAAGTTTTAACCCGGCCGGGGTGCACAAATAGCAACACACACACGATCAACCTCGGAAAAACCAAATCAAAACCCAACGAGGTCTCACGACAGAGCAATCACAAGATTCAGAAATATTTCAGGGGGCCACCCCTTAAGTAGAATCCGCAACGGAGTAAGCAAGCTCCGAGACGGCCTCAAGGTTTGGGTGGACGGCTGTGAACGACTGGGAACCCGAAAGTGTGGCTGGGCTTGTCGACACCGCGGAATCGTGTCCCGCTCCTAAACAGTACAGTGTGCTCCTCGCACAATCGTAAATAAAGCAGTAAAACATGGCATAAGTACAGGATCGTAAAAAAACCTCAAACTAGTTAGTGGCCCCAAGAAATAAGACGGAATCAAGCTCTGGCTAAGGGGGGCCCATACTCCCCATATGTGGATAGCGCGATAAATCAAGGAACAGGTATCAAGTACTCGGGGTCTTACGGGACACAAGTGGGCGTTCGGAAACCAAATATTATCTATCACCCACCGATGCCTCTGCTTATTTCAATTTTAGTTGTTAAACAGAAATTAAAGTGACGATAAGTAAAACTAGAATCATCTCCAACATCAACATGCGGCAATACATCAGCAACTGTGGCCTAGGACGACACACAACAGCACTAGAGCAAGCGACTACGACGCGCAAGTCCAACTATCTACCAAACAACAGGGAATAGGGTGTGTCCGAGGCAATATAAGGCTGCAGGGGATATCACGGGTACGAAAACTAGAGCAACGCAACACAGATAGCAATAGTTCAACAGGAGGGAAGTAAATACTACAAAAGTAAGATAGGTAGAAAGTGGGAGATGCTCGCCTGAAAACATTGTCGAAGGGTTCAACCGAAGATCGGGGCGAAGCTCACATCAACTCAACGGCCTTATCCGCGAAGAAGCAAAACACTAGAATAAACACCGGATGCAATATTTAATACACGACAGAAGATCGGCATGATGCATGTATGATGCATGGCATGGCAAAGGTGCGATGCAATTAGATCATATTAAGCGGAACCGGGGTCCCGACAATTAATTAGGTGGTTCATGTTGTTTAAAACCCCCGCAATTTAAATGTTGTTTAGCAAGACAACAGATGGAACCGGTTCGCTACACAAGTTTAAATGAGGCCAATATAAGGCTAGATTTGCCCGCATATGGGCCCCATATTTAATTATTAGGTGAATCGGCATAAGGCCCCCAAACCGATGATATGCATGCGAGATGGATGGTTAATATGCATCAAGTTATATTATGTTATAAAGTAGGGTTTCGGAAAGGGGTTCACACATTAGGGTTCGACGATCTTGTTAGGGTTCCGGGGGTTCGGGGTTCGACGGATTGGTCTCGGCGGGAACGTTCTCGGTAGCGGGGTAGATCTTGTCGCATCGGGGTCTCGATGTCCGGGGGGCAGAACTTGTGTCAGCGTCGGGGCGCATCGGATTCTTCCGGTCGGTACCGTTCTCGTTATCGCGAAGGTCTTGCCGGGTCCCACGGGGTCGGTCTTGCCGTTGCGAGGGTCTTGTCGGGCCTGCGCCACCGAGGCGGTCTTGGCGAGGGAAGAAGATTATGGCGGTCCGCAGCGTAGATCTTGGGGAGGTTCGGGTTCCACGGGTCCTGACGCTCCGGATCGGTCTTCGAACTTTGAGGGTCGCGGTCTTCGGATTCCGTGAGGAAGAGCTTGTAGTTCTAGGATCTTCAGCCTCGATCATCGGAATCCGTGAAGGAGGCCTTGGCGTCCGAGGTTCGTGAGGCGGACTTGGCGTTCGGGTCGCGGCATCCTCGGTTCCGTGATGGAGTTCTTGTCGGGTTTTGCATCGGTAACCTTGCAACCGGGGTACTCCTGTTCCTGGAGCTCGAACGCGGGTCCACAGGCGGCGGAGGTTGGCGCAGGACGGCGAAGGGTGGTTGGCGAGGTCGGCCTGGTGGCGGTCTTGTGCAAGGGGGGCGACACGGGGTGGTCCTGGCGAGGTGGGCCCCGACGGAGAGGGCCCGCGCGGGGTCCGGCGCGGCGGCGTCCTGCGGGCGGCGGGCGACTGCGGGGTACGGCCGACGGACGCGCACGGCTGCGGGGCCGCAGGCGACGCCGGAGGGGGTTGCGGGCAGGGGCTGCGGAGAGAGGCACTGCCGGCAAAGGCACAGCGACGGAGGGCGACGACGGTGACTGGGAGCGGCGAGCGGCGAAGGGGAGGGCGCGCGGACGCGGGCGGCTGCTGCGGCGAGCGGGCGCACGAGGTGGCCGGGGTGGCGCGAGGCGAGGCGCAGGCGGCGCGCGGAGGCGGGTCGGCAGGGAGAGCGGCGGCGCGGAGCGAACGCCGGCGAGCGCGGAGGAGCGCCGGGCCCAGGCGGCGGGGCTCGCAGGCGGGGGCCAGCGGCCGGAAAGCGCGGCGGACGCGGGGCAGGGGCTGCGCCGGGGCGGCGCGCTCGAGGGGTGAGATGCTCGCAGCGGAGGCGGTGGCCTGGGAAGGATGCGGGGCGGCGCGGCTCCCAGGGGCGGCGGGGAACGCCGGGGGCCGGAGCGGCGGAGCCGGGACTCGGCGGCGGAGGCGAGGAGAGGAGCGGGCACGCGCGGGGGTGGCAGGACGCGGCCGGAGGCGCGCGGCGGCGGGGCAAGGCGGTGCGGGGCGGCGGCCGCTGAGAGAGGAGCACGCGTGGCGAGCTAGAGGAGCCGGGGCGGGGTGACGGGGGAAGGGCGAGCTCGGGGCGGGAGGTAGGGGATGACGCGGTAGGTGGGGCGGTGCGTGGGGCCGGGTGGGACGCGGGGCAGGCGTGTGGGGCCCAGGCGGGGCTGGCGGCTGCTGACCAGGGGAAAGGCTGGGCAGGTGCGGGTCCAGGGAAGGGGCCGGGGCCACGGTCGGTGGGGGGTGGTGGTGAGTGTGGGTGCTTGCGTGTGTGACTGGGTGCGTGTAGCTAGGGAGAAGAGAGAGGAGGGGTGAGTGGAGGGAAGAGGGTTAGGCCACGTGGCACTGTGTGATAGGTGGGGGTTTGGGGAGAGGTGAGGTCGCAGGATACTATTGGAGGGAGTGAGGTGGAGGGATGGGTTGGGTAGGAAGTTGGGTAGACATAGGATTAGATGGGGCGGGCAGGTTTGGACCGATTATTATTCCTGGGGTGGTCGTTCGGTCGGTTCGGACCGTTCGACTGCCCCACCAAAATTAATTATAATTTTTATTTGCTTTGATTGGGCCGTTTGCGAACCCGATAGCAACAAAACAAAATAATCCGGAGTCCCGGGGTTTTGCGTTTGAATAAAGATGGGGCGTTCGGAAAACAAATCGGGGTTTGCAAACATAGTTTTGGCAAACAATGCTTGATGATGACGATGCAATGCACAAATTCAACGCGATTTTCTAGTAGTGGTTTTGCGGGATGCCACACACAACTACGTCCTTTTTACACTTAGCATATTTTTATCTACTGTGTACCTCTTATATGATCAATGAAATAAAGCTCTTTGGTTCACTCATATGCTTGAGTCTTTTACCTCCTTTAGTGTTCATTTTTGGATCGTATAAAAACTCTATGCGCAAGTTTTGCATTTGCACTTGTGAAAATTCCGCCTATGGGCGTTAGCTTAAGTTTTCTGGTCTACACGTTCTTTGTCGTTTTTATATGGATTCTGGAGTGGTGACTTTTGGTACTCAAAGTCGGTGATTTTGTGCTTAGGTTTTTTACGGTGCCATTGGGCATCATCACCAGAGCGCATGGTTCCGACTACGAGTCTTCTGACTCACGAAAAGTCAAGCATACAAACCAAAGTAATGGATAAGCCAGCACTTGCTTAAAAATATATACATGCTGGAACTAGTACTTAAAGTAGCATGAAGCATATAGCTATTGTTTTCCGCCTTAAGATTAAAACCGTAGTTTTTCTGCATACATACATCTAGAGGAAACAAATATTACAAAGTGTTTTCCATTCCTCTGGCGTAGGAGACTTTGAGGTAACGTCGTCGGCGGCAGGAGAGTCATCCTGATCATCAACAAAGTCGTTGGTCTTGAGGGACTCGGAGGAGCTGGGCTGGTCGCCATCAATGATCTCGAGAGGCACAAAGGAGTGTGGATCGACCAACTTGGATACCCTGGTGTCTTATCCGGCAAGCAATGACCAGATAGCTTTGTGATCAATCTTCTGGCCGTCATCGTCTACGTCGGTCAGACCCGAGGTCACCGTGTCAATGTCGGCATTCTCGTAGTGGGCCTTGACCATCGTCAATGACATTCTTGCACCATCCCGGGTACATTAAGCTTTCCAGCTTACGATATGCTCGGGGGCTTGGTGCAGAATCTCCGAGTACTTCATGATAGAATTCACCGCCTTAATGTTGATGTTCATGGGCTTGACAATTTCCTTGGCTTGCTTGATGGCAGTACTAATGAAGTTGCCAGCAAGGACCATGCATTCCTTTGGCGGAGGAGGAGTATTGGTTAAACCAATAGGAGCTGCATTTTTGTCCAAGCCATGCAGTACATGAGTTCAAATAACATAAAAGTTCAGATTACCTGGCTTATAGAAGTACAAGACGGAGATTGCTTACCAAATATGCTCGCCTCGGCTTGTTAGAGTGTCTCCGCCATGGAGTCCCGTTCTTGTCGGAGGACCTTGTAATCCTCAAGGTTGCATTTATTTTGCTCTTCGGCAGCTTTATTCTGCTCCTTGAGGATCAAAATTTCCTCCTTTAGTCGGTTGATCTCCGTGTTGGCAGACTCCTGCACGGCCTTCATAGACGCTTCATGCATCTTCAGAGTGTCAGCCTGATGGAGATATGCCCTAGAGGCTATAATAAAAGTGGTTATTATTATATCTTTGTATTTATGATAAATGTTTACATTCATGCAATAATAGTATTAACCAGAAACATTAATACTTGTGTAATTTGTAAACTAAATTAGAGTCCCTCGTAAAGCCTCTTTGTAATACTAGCTTGTTGGTTGATAGATGATTGTGGTTTCCTGATCATGAACATTGAGATGTTATTAACAACAAGATCATATCATTAGGAGAATGGTATGATGGACATACTCCTATAGATAAGCATAGCATAAAGATCAAGTCATTTCAATAGTTCATTTGCTATAAGCTTTCTGATACATAGTAACCTAATTCCTTCGACCATGAGATCAAGCTAATCACCATCACCGGAAGGATGCTTTGATGACATCAAACACCACACCGTAACTGGGTGGCTATAAAGGTGGCATTGAGTGTTCGGAAAGTATGTGTCGAGGCTCATGGATCAAGAGTGGGATTTGTCCATCCATATGACAGATAGATATACTCTGGGCCCTCTCGGGGGAATGTCATCCAATTATCTTGCAAGCATGTGACTGGCTCACAAGGGGTCACATATCACAGGAACGAGAAAAGATTACGTATCGGTAACGAGGTTAAACTAGGTATGTAGAGATACCGACGATCAAACCTCGGATGAGTAAACTATCGCGAGACAAAGGGAAATTGGTATCGTATGTAAGTGGTTCATTCGATCACAAAGTAATCGTAGAAATATGTGGGAGCCATATGAATTTCCAGATTCCTCTGTTGGTTATTTATCGGAGAAGTGTCTCGGTCATGTCCGCATAATTCACGAACCATAGGGAGACACACTTAAGTATTCGATGTTGTTTAGTAGATATGAAATGTAAGTAGGGAGACTGAATGTTGTTCGGAGTCTCGGATGGGATACGGGATATCACGAGGAGACCCAGAATGGTCTGGAGAATAAGATTCATATAAGGAAAGTCCGATTCCGGAGTTCAGGAATGATTCTGATGTTTTTCATCAGAGAGATTCTAGAAGGGTCTAGAAGGTTCACCGGAACGGAAGGGGAATGGTTCATGAATGTGTCATGGTTCAGTGTAATTATTGGATCATGTCCTAGGTCACTTGGTTGGGCATTTGCAAGAGAGGAATTGAGCTCCAAATTGCAAGTCAAAAGGCAGGTTTGAAAATTCAAACTGGAACAATGGTTTCCTAGTGGAAGAAGGAAAGAATCCTTCTTTCCCTCCAACTTGGATAGGGATTTGGGGAAGGATTCAAACTCCCCTCTCCCAAGCTGCCCTCACTCTCATAAATAGAGGGGAGGGGCTGCCCCAAGAGGCCGCAACCAGCCCTCCCCACCTTGCGTCGTCGCCGCCGCGCCGCCGCCGGCTCATCGTCGTTGCCCTAGCGGCCTCCGAATCCACCTCCTCCTCTCTGGCCCACTAAATCTAGATCGCCGGAAACCCTAGATCCACCATAACCTGCTCCGGCTTAGGTAAATCCCTGCAGGATTTTCCCTCTACTTCCGACACCATGCCGTCGTGCTACCGGAATTGCGAGGGGAGAACTACAACCTCTGCTACCTGGTGTAACAAGGGAGAGAAATGTCTTCATCGAGTACCGAACGTGTGACCGAATGCAGAAGCGCTGCCGGAACGCAGCGCCAGAAGGATCGTCTACGCGATCTTGAGATCAGCAAGTGTACGACTACATCACCCATGAGAATCTGCTCTCGTTAACCGCTTTGGAATCTTCGAGGGTGAGTACTCTAATCGACTCATTGCTACAATCTAGTAGATAGATCTTGGCTTGTTTGTGTGCATGCGGTAGAATTTTTTTGTTTTCCATGCTACGAACCACTACAGTGGTATCAGAGCCGTGTCTATGTTGGGACACGCGGAGATAAAACAAAACTTTTTCCTCTAACGTGGTGATCCCAAGATCTAGCCGAGGTAGAAAGCCACGAGGTTTACCACTAGACGCGCAGTTGCGGATTACTGATGAAGCGCGTCAGTTGATGCAGTGCAGTCCTTTGTGATCCGATCGTCCTAGTGCTGATCGTACAACACCTCTGCTGGTATCCACACGTACAAGGAGGAGCACTGGCGGCGAACTGCTAGGTTCGATACGACGGCAGGACTGCTGTGGAGCTAGGGTTTCCAACGCATGAAATGACCTAACCGAACAACGATTAACCTTTCTGGGTTACGGTGCTCCACTATATATAGGGAGTGAACGTGGGCTCTGCTCGCGCGGCCCATTCACTAAAGCCCATATAATATTAGTCACCGAGAGTCCAACTCGCTAACTCAGTCCTAATCTAGCTTGGGTCCAACCCAACTAGATTTGTGGTTCAGATCTAATCCGAACTTGCTCCCGCTCTTAAGTGTGTGACCCTGCAGGCTCATGGCTACTTTGTAACACCCTCAGAATCGGACCTATGCAAGTTTGAGCAAAATTCGCCAAACCCGCATAGAAACGATTCAAAGGTGCCCACCATGCACTTTCGTGCGGGTGGAAAACGAAGTAATAACATTACACAACAGTCCTCGATGGGACCCACAGAACAGATATATATAACAGCGACTCAGAGAGTCAAGAATACAGATATAATATACAAAGATTCAAATCACCTTGAAAACGATAGAGCGTCCAGCTACGGACAAGATGCAAATGGGGCTAAGAGCCCTGAAGAATAACCAATGGCGTCCATAACCCTGCCCAGGCCAAGCCGGAAGGGTAACCCTGCTAACGACGTCGATCTCAAAACCTGCTTAAACAAAAGGGGGTGCCGACAAAGGGCAAAGGAAAGAGAGGAGCGTCAGTACTGAGGCCAGTACACGGCGAGACTAGAATTCGGCGGTCCTCGCCTACACAGGTATGGTGGACTGAGCGGCAGCGACAGCATGCACTGAACAACCTATAGAGACTCGATACAACTGGCGGTTAGCAGAGAGGGGTAAGAATGACCTATCCGGATCCAACCTGATACTATCATCAAACAAACCCATCCTGGTGTTTCCCCTCGATACCAAACGAGGAAGTCAACCGAGGAACTCACACAGTTGGCAGTTTTATTTATTCGGTTATCGTTGCAGCAATTACTAGTCAAGTATAGATAATCATCCTGATAAAGTAGGCGGTGGGCACTTTTAGTTAACCATTCCGTTATAGTTGCAACACTTACTAATCATATACATATGACATGAGATAAACCCATAACCCAGCAGTTGTTGGTACTTTTATTCAGCCATTCCGTTGTAGTTGCAATACTTACTAGTCAGGTACAATGGTCGCAAGCGACAAGCCAAACAAGCAATTGTGGGCAGTATTAATTAGCCATTCCATTATAGTGAAGCTGATTACTAGTCATTATAAAGTCAAATTTATAGCAGTAAACTTTAGTTATGCTTGTCTATGGTCGAGACACTGTGCTCCAAGTCGTCCATAACCGCAGACACGGCTTTCAGAAAGTTTTAACCCGGCCGGGGTGCACAAATAGCAACACACACACGATCAACCTCGGAAAAACCAAATCAAAACCCAACGAGGTCTTCACGACAGAGCAATCACAAGATTCAGAAATATTTCAGGGGGCCACCCCATTAAGCTACCCGCAACGAAGTAAGCTAGCTCCGAGACGGACTCAAGGTCTGGGTATACGGCTGTGAACGACTGGGAACCCAAAACTGGGCTTGTCGACACCGCGGAATCGTGTCCCGATCCTAACAGTACAGGTGCTATCTGTCGCACAATCGTAAATAAAGCAGTAAAACATGGCATAAGTACAGGATCGTAAATAAAACCTCAAACTAGTTTGTGGCCCCAAGAAATAAGACGGAATCAAGCTCTGGCTAAGGGGGGCCCATAATTCCCCATATGTGGATAGCGCGATAAATCAAGGAACATGTATCAAGTACTCGGGGTCCTTCGGGACACAAGTGGGCGTTCGGAAACCAAATATTATCTATCACCCACCGATGCCTCTGCTTACTTCAATTTTAGTTGTTAAACAGGAATTAAAGTGAACAATAAGTAAAACTATGATCATCTCCAACAGCAACATGCGGCAATACATCAACAACTGTGGCATATGACGACACACAACAGCACTTGAGCCAGCAACTACGACGCGCAAGTCCAACTATCTACCAAACAACAGGTAATAGGATGTGTCCAAGGCAATATAAGGCTGCAAGGGATATCACAGGTACGGAAACTAAAGCATCGCAACACAGATAGCAATAGATCAACAGGAGGGAGTAAATACTATAAAAGTAAGATAGGTAGAAAGGGGGAGATGCTCGCCTGAAAAACATTGCCGAAGGTTCAATCGAAGATCGGGGCGAAGCTCACATCAACTCAACGGCCTTATCCGCGAAGAAGCAAAACACTAGAATAAACACCGGATGCAATATTTAATACAACGGCAGAAGATCGGCATGATGCATGTATGATGCATGACATGGCAAGGGTGTGATGCGATTAGGTCATATTAAATGGAACCGGGGTCCCGACAATTAATAAGACGGTTCAAGTTGTTTAGAACCCCCGCAATTTAAATGTTGTTTTAGCATGGCAGAAGATAGCACCGGTTCGCTACACAAATTTAAATGAGGCCGATATGAGACTGGATTTGCCCGCATATGGGCCCCATATTTAATTATTAGGTGAATCGACAAAAGGCCCCCAAACCACAGATATGCATGCGAGATGGCAATTAAATATGCAACAATTCATATAGTTGACCATTTATAAAATAGGGTTCTCGGAAAAGGGGTTCACACAATAGGGGGTCTCGACGAACTTGGGTTTTCCGGGGTTCGGTGTCGGGTCCAGGGTTCGACGGCCTCGACGGGATCGTTCTCGGATATCGGGGCAGTTCTTGTCGTGCTATGTCGGTGACCTCGGCATCCGGGAAGCAGGACTTGGGTCGAAGTCGTTCTTGTCGGGTTCTCGTGTCGGTTCGGTCTTGGCATACGGGATGAAGTTCTTGACGTTCCTTGTCTCGGTGTCCTCGGATCCGATTGACGATCTTGGCGTCCGGCGGTAGGTCTTGTTGGTTTCACTCCGAGGGGCTTGCTGTTCTGTAGCGTAGATCATGGTTCATCGGGGTCCGGGGTTCGCCGCTCCTGGAGGTAGATCTTGTCGACTTGGCGTCATCGCCCCTAGTTTCCGCGACGAAGTACTCGGGGTGCCACTCATTTGTCGGTGTCGAACTCGTTGTCGCAAATAACTTGAAGTGATCATGGCCTTTACGGGATGGGTCCTCAAACTCTGGGAAGGCGTCCTTGCCGCTCGGGCTTCGAGGAACGGTGAAGGGGCATCGGGTCGGCCCTGTCGTCGGGATGATCCTGTCGACCCCGACATTGGGCAAAGGTCCTCCGCGGGCGAGCTTGTCGAACCAACGGGGCGTCGGGGCTGCTGCGGACGGCGGCGGGCTGCTGCAGAGTGTGGCCTGCGACGGAAGGCTCGGGGACGGCCTGCTGCTGCCGGTGCGCTGGTGGCGGGGCCGCGGTAGGCGCACGGAGGAGCTCGGAGGGAGTCGCGCGGGCGTCGGTGGGGCTCGGGTGGCCGGAGAAGGTGGCCGCGGGGCGCGCTGCCGCGTCGGGGAGGCGGGCAGAAGCAGTACTGGCGGCGCAGGGTGGCGGAGGAGCACCGCGGGGCCGGGCGGCGAGAACCGGGGAGCGGCGAGGAGGAGCTCGGCGGACGAGGGCGAGGTCGCGGTGAGAGGTGAGCTTGTGGTCTGGGACGTGGGAGTCCGGGCCGGAGGCGGAGGCAGGTCGCGCCGGCGGCTTGGGCGGAGGGCGACGGCGCAGGCAGAGCGGCCGGCGACGCTTGTGGCCGCGGTGGCGGAACGCGCGCGGGGAGGCGGAGGGCGGGGACCGCAGGCGGCGCTGGAGGGAAACTGCGGGGGAGCGGCGGAGGCGGGGAACCCGGCGGCGGCGGCGGGCCCTGGAGAGGCGAGGCGGAGCAGGCGAGGGGTGGGGGCCGGCGACCGGGGCGGCACTGGCGACGGAAGGGGCGCGGAAACGGAGCGGGGAGCGGAGGAGGAAGAAGCGGGGAGGCGGGGAGGAGAAGGGGTCGCCGGAGAAGGACGCAGCGGCGGCGGAGGGTGGCCGGAGGCGGGGCAGACGCGTGCGGGGCTTGGGGCTCGCGGGCGGTTGGTGAGAGAGAAGGAAGGAAGGGGATGAGGGCGGGACAGGTGGGGGGGTGCGAGTGGAAGGGAGTGGGTCAGGTGGTGAGGGCAGGTGGTGACGTGGCCGGAGATGGTTGGGTGGGGGATTGGGCCAGGTGACGTGTCGAGTGCGGATTGGCCGGGGTGAGGTGGCCAGAGGGTGGGTAGATTAGGACAGGGTAGACTAGGGATTAAAGGGTGGACCGTTGTATTTTCTGGGGGTGGTCGTTCGGGTCGAAACGGCCCGTTCGACTGCCCCCGCTAAAATAATCAAACTTTTTATTTGTTTTAAACGGGCCATATGCAAACCGATAGCGGCCAAAACAAAATATTCCGGGGACCCGGTTTTGATGTTTGAATAAAGAGGGGCGTTTAGAAAACAACACGGGCTTTGCAAACATAGTTTGATGCAAACAATGCATGATGATGACGATGCAATGCACAAATTCAACGCGGTTTTCTAGTAGTGGTTTTGCGGGATGCCACATACTTGGACACGATTAGAGTCCGACTCTTAATCGATCAGTCGGTAGCAGCTCCTAGCAGAACGTGCCGACTCCTGAGTACCAAAGAGTCATGACGACTTGCCTTTCCAATGTGACTTGCGTCCGAGTCCTTTTGCCTTACGATATACCTTGTCAGACTATAGGCGAATAATTATCATCCCTTAAATAGTCCGACTCTCTTCTCGATCCGATAAGTGATTCACTCGACTAACTCTTAGTCAATCGCCTCGGTTAACACTTAACCGAGTCGTGCATGGCCATTCTTTCCGAATCATATCATCCGAGAGGGCCCAGAGAATATCTCTCCAAGTGGAGGGGCAAAATCCCATCTTGGTTATTCACATCACGGATCTTGATTCTCAGTCGACCCGAACTCTGCCTTTATAACTGCCCAGTTACGGATCAGCGTTTGACAGAAACTAAGTCGGTGATCCTCAACTCGGATTGTGTAATAACCTCAGGTCTAAGGATTACATTGATTGAGATATAAAAATGACAACTTGTTCGTTGTACCTCAATATGGGTCAATCCGAATCGCTAAACTCTTTAGCCGTATCTGTGTAAGTTGGAATAGCATCTCCATGCCCATGACAAGTGGAACCGAGTCATCAAGCCAACTTTCACATTGGTCTAAGTTGTGTGTCCAACACAACCTCAATGACCAAGGATATTTAGTACAAACAACATGAATGTATAGTTCCACAACCGAATCACATATTCAATGATACACATCAGATGTTTATACAAGGACAACTTAATATCTTTATGAATACAATGGGAAAACTCATAATACATGATTGCCTCTAGGGCATATTCCCAACAGTCTATATGTAGATCTATTGCACGAGTAGAACACAATGGTCATTGTGGGCGGTGGTGCTTTTATTTCAATTGCTTTTTGTGTACTTTGCATCTTGCGGTATGATGGGATGAAGCGGCCCGGGATAACCTTACATGACATCGTTCATGAGACTTGCTCCACGCTTGACATGCAACTTGTATTGCATAAGTGGCTTTGCGGGTGCCTGTCTCTCCCATCATAGTATAGATTCAATTTACAACGGGCACTTGATAGTTAAAGCATCAATGTTGTGGTTCTTGTTCGTAAGTTAGAAGGACACTTATTGAAAGCCCCAAACCACGTAACACATGCAAAGAAAATTAGAGGCGTCTAACTTTGTTTTGCAGGGGTGTGTTGTGATGTGATATGGCCATGATTATGATTATATATGATATATGCAATGTTCCTTATTGTAAGTTGGCAACCGGCAGGAGCCATATGGTTGTCTTTTAATTTTGTTAAGACCTGCGTGTCTATTATTGAAAGTAGTTGTAATAGTTGATGCTGGTGGACGACAACCATGGAGTGGCGCCATTGACCTTGACGCAATGTCGGTGATGATGGAGATCATGTTTGTGCTTGAAGATGGAGATCAGAAGCATAAGAAGAAAGGCCATATCATATCACATATTATGAATTGCATGTGATGTTAATCCTTTTATGCATCTTGTATTGCTTATTTCGTGACGGTAGCATTATAAGATGATCCCTCTCACAAAATTTCAAGTTATAAAGTGTTCATCCTTAGTAGGCACCGTTGCTAAAGCTCGTTGTTTCGAAGCACCACGTGATGATCGGGTGTGTTAGATTCTGCGACTGTATACAATGGGAGCAAGCCATATTTGCTCATGCGGAAGCTAAGGTTTGATCTTGACGAGCCTAGCATATATAGACATGTTCTCGAAACACGAATCACCAAAAGGTAAAGCATGAGTCATATAGTAGATATGATGAACATGTTGATTGTTCGCCATTGAAGCTACATCAACTCTTGTGATGATCATTTTGATGTGGTGGATTTGGTTCGTGTGGTCACTAAAACAATGTGAGGGATATTGTTTTGAGTGGGAGTTCACCTAGATTAATTTAACTATTAATTAGAACTCAATTATTCATAAACTTAGTCTAAACGATTGCAAATATGTTGTAGATCAATGGCGGAATACTTTCACAATTGACACCGTCGGGAACACCACAATGTAATGGTGTGTCCGAATGTCGTAATCGAACTCTCTTAGATATGGTTCGTTCTATGATGTCACTTACAGATTTACCGCTATCATTTTGGGGTTATGCATTAGAAACAGACGCATTCACTTTAAATAGGGCACCATCTAAATCCGTTGAAATGACAACGTATGAATTATGGTTTGGTAAGAAACCTAAATTGTCATTCCTTAAAGTTTGCGGTTGCGAAACTTATGTAAAGCTTGAACCCAAAGCAGAAAAATGGGTCTTCATAGGATACCCGAAGGAAACTATTGGGTATACCTTCTATCATAGATCCGAGGGCAAAATCTTCGTTGCCAAGAATGGATCCTTTCTAGAGAAGGAGTTTCTTTCGAAAGAAGTGACTGGAACCTCGCAGGTCAACGATAACTCGTACCACTCCTTATTGGTATGATCCCGTTATGAGTGTCATGTTGGTGGACAACACCGATGACCCTGCGACATATGAGGAAGCGATGATGAGCCAAGATTCCAATAAATGGCAAGAATCCATGAAATCCAAGATTGGATCCATGTACGACAACCAATTATGGCCCTTGGTGGACTTACCGGATGGCCGGAAGGCTGTCGAGAACAAATGGATTTTCAAGAAGAAACAGATGCTGATGGTAATGTTACTGTCTATAAAGCTCGACTTGTCGCAAAAGGGTTTCCACAAATTCAAGGAGTTGTACGATGAGACTTTCTCACCGGTAGCGAAGCTAAAGTCTGTAAGGATTTTGTTAGCAATAGTTGCATATTATGATTATGAGATATGGCAGATGGATGTCAAAACGGCGTTTCTCAATGGAG
This sequence comes from Avena atlantica, assembly GCA_910589765.1. Classification (NCBI taxonomy): domain Eukaryota; kingdom Viridiplantae; phylum Streptophyta; class Magnoliopsida; order Poales; family Poaceae; genus Avena; species Avena atlantica. The sequence goes on from OU342735.1 coordinate 290,611,895, forward strand.
ACATTGATGAAGAGTTGTATATGTACAACCCAAAGGTTTTGTCGATCCTAAATATGCTAACAAGGTATGCAAATTTCAACGGTCCATTTATGGATTGAAGCAAGCATCTCGGAGTTGGAATCAATGTTTTGATAAAGTAATCAAAAGTTTTGGTTTTATACAAACTTATGGAGAAGCTTGTATTTACAAGAAAGTGAGTGGGAGCTCTGTAGCATTCCTAGTACTCTATGTGGATTACATATTGTTTATTGGGAATGATGTAGACCTTCTTAATAGTGTCAAGCAATATTTGAATAATAGTTTTTCAACGAAAGATCTTGGCAAAGCAGCTTACATATTAGGCATAAAGATTAATAGAGATAGATCAAGACGCCTAATATAATTGTCACAAAGTACATATTTGGACAAAGTTCTAAAGAGGTTTGGAATGGAAGATAGCAAGAAAGGGTTCTTGCCCATGTTGCCCAATACGACCTTGAGTAAAACTCAAAGTCCTGTGAAAGCAGAAGATAGAGAAAGGATGAGTAAGACTCCCTATGCCTCAGCCATAGGATCTATCATGTATGCCATGCTATGTACTAGACCCGACATTGCATATGTTGTTAGTTTGACTAGCAGATATCAAAGTGATCCAGGAGTGGATCATTGGACAGCGGCCAAAAACATCCTTAAGTACTTGAGAAGAACTAAGGATATGGTTCTTTCTTATGGAGGTGATGAACAACTCGTTGTTAATGGTTACACCGATGCTAGTTGGAAAACCGATCTGGATGATTCTAAATCTCAATCTGAATACGTATTTACTTTGAATGGTGCAGCAGTTAGCTGGAGGAGTGCAAAGCAAAGCGTTGTGGCGAGATCTTCAACTGAATCAGAATACATAGCTGCTTTGGAGGCTTCACAAGAAGTGATATGGATGAAGGAGTTCATTACAAAGCTCGGTGTGGTTCCAAGTGCGTTGTACCCAATGTCTATCTACTGTGATAACATGGGCGCCATAACCAATGCGCAAGAACCAAGGTCACACAGGAAACTGAAGCATATCAAGCTGCATTTTCAAGCTATTCAAGAGCATGTCCAAGATGGTGACATAAAGATTTGCAAAGTACACACAGATCTGAATGTGGCAGATCCGTTGACTAAACCTCTCCCGAGGACAAAACATGACCAACACCAAACCTCCATGGGTGTTCGGTATACTACCATGTAATCTAGATTAGTTGAATCTAGTTCAAGTGGGAGACTGTTGGAGATATGCCCCAGAGGCAATAATAAAAGTGGTTATTATTATATCTTTGTGTTTATGATAAATGTTTACATTCATGCTATAATAGTATTAACCGGAAACATTAATACTTGTGTGATTTGTAAACTAAATTAGAGTCCATGGTAAAGCCTCTTTGTAATACTAGGTTGTTGGTTGATAGATGATCGTGGTTTCCAGATCATGAACATTAAGATGTTATTAACAACAAGATCATATCATTAGGATAATGGTATGATGGAGATACTCCTATAGATAAGCATAGCATAAAGATCAAGTCATTTCAATAGTTCATTTGCTATAAGCTTTCTGATACATAGTAACCTAATTCATTCGACCATGAGATCATGCTAATCACCATCCTCGGAAGGATTCTTTGATGACATCAAACACCACACCATAACTGGGTGGCTATAAAGGTGGCATTGAGTGTTCGGAAAGTATGTGTTGAGGCTCATGGATCAAGAGTGGGATTTGTCCATCCATATGACGGATAGATATACTCTGGGCACTCTCGGTGGAATGTCATCCAATTAGCTTGCAAGCATGTGACTAGCTCACAAGGGATCACATATCACGGGAACGAGAAAAGAGTACTTACCGGTAACGAGGTTGAACTAGGTATGTAGAGATTTCGACGATCAAACCTCGGATGAGTAAACTATCGTGAGACAAAGGGAAATTGGTATTGTATGTAAGTGGTTCATTCGATCGCAAAGTAATCGAAGAAATATGTGGGAGCTATATGAATTTCTAGATTCCTCTATTGGTTATTGATCGGAGAAGTGTCTTGGTCATGTCCGCATAATTTACGAACCGTAGGGAGACACACTTAAGGATTCGATGTTGTTTAGTAGATATGGAATGTAAGTAGGGAAACCAAATGTTGTTCGGAGTCTCAGATGGGATCCGGGATATCATGGGGAGATCCAGAATGGTCTGGAGAATAAGATTCATATAAAGAAAGTCTGATTCCGGAGTTCGGGAATGATTCCGATGTTTTTCATCGGAGAGGTCCTAGAAGGGTCTAGAAGGTTCACCGGACCAGAAGGGGAATGGTTCATGAATATGTCATGGTTAAGTGGAATGATTGGATCATGTCCTAGGTCACTTGGTTGGGCATTTGCAAGAGGGGAATTGAGCTCCAAATTGCAAGTCAAAAGGCAGGTTTGAAAAGTCAAACTGGAACATTGTTTCCTAGTGGAAGAAGGAAAGAGTCCTTCTTTCCCTACAACTTGGATAGGGATTTGGGGAAGGATTCAAACTCCCCTCTCCCAAGCTGTCCTCACTCTCATAAATAGAGGGGAGGGGCTGCCCCAAGAGGCCACAACCATCCCTCCCCACCTTGCGCCGCCGCGCTGCCGTCGGCTCATCGCCGTCGCACTAGTCGCCGCCGACTCCACCTCCTCCTCTCCGGCCCTCTAAATATAGATCGCCGAAAACCCTAGATCCACCATAACCTGCTCCGGCTTAGGCAAAGCCCTGCAGGATTTTCCCTCTACATCTGACACCACGTCGTCGTGCTGCCGGAATCGCGAGGGGAGAACTACAACCTGCGCTGCCTGCTGGAACAAGGGAGAGGAAGGTCTTAATCGAGTGCCGAATGTGTGACCAACTGCGAAAGCGCTTCCAGAATGCAGCGCCGGAAGGATCGTCTACGCGATCTTGAGATCGGCAAGTGTACGACTACATCACCCACGAGAATCTGCTCTCATTAACCGCTTTGGAATCTTCGATGGTGAGTACTCTAATCGACTCGTTGCTACAATCTAGTAGATAGATCTTGGCTTGTTTGTGTGCATGCGGTAGAAAATTTGGTTTTCCATGCTACGAACCCCTACACAGCCCTCTCCTGCTTGATGATCTTATTTCTCGCTATCCAGCAGTTCTATGTGCTTGGATTGCTCGACAATGTCCTTCGCCTTGGCAATAGCATCTGCATGTCGGAGAAATAACAGTGCACAATGAGTAGTCAGAGGGTGATGGCACAAGACCAAGTTTGAGTACGAAGTTGAAAAGAAAAATAGACTCTTGCTCTTGGTGATTTGATCCTTCAAGAAGGCAGTTTTACCCTTTTCAGCTTCCAGGTCAGCACACATCTTGTGGAACTTCTCGTTGCCGACGCCTCTCTGAGCATTCTCATTCTGTGAAATATCAAAGTTACTTAGTCTACTTGGAGCATCTAGCCGAATAAATATCCACCTAGAGGCTTGGGGGCTACAGTGAGAGTTTTTAACTCGGCAATATGTTTAGTCTTTCTTTAAGCATCTAGTCGGAACTAATTTTTTTTCAAATAGAGGCTTGGGGGCTACAGTATTGAAATTTACAAACACTATGTATGCTACTCTAAAAAGTATCTAGCCAGAACATTTCATTCAAACTAAATACTTGGGGGCTACAGTGCAAAGTTTTCTAGTTTAGTGTCTCTTAGAGCATTCAGACACAAAGACCTATGGTTTTCTGTCCAAATCCTCAGGGGCTACAGTGGGATACTACACCTGAAATGCAAAAGGCATATAAAACTTACAAGTGCGATGATCTTGAGGTTGGTGGCGCTCTCGGCAAGAATCTTGCTGAAAGCAAGACTGTTGCCGCGCAGGATATCCGCCTTCTTGAGCAGCTCCTCAAGGCCGCATATCGGAGAAGTCGGCGTTGCACCAGGAACCAGAGTTGAGCTACTCGGTTTAAGCACCGGGTAGACGATCTTCGAAAACTCTGTCGGTGTCTTGGTTGCAGTGGTGCTGCCTATGATAGAAGTTCCGCCTTCCACCATCGTCTTACCGCTACTAGTGGCATCCTTAGCCAGAGCTTCAGCCACTTTGGATGCGGTGCTTTCTTGTATCGCCTGCTCGCCGATAACAGCATGTTCCGCGGCAACGCCTGGGTCCACTTCCATGGCGGAAGGTTCAGACGTTACCCTGGCTGGAGAGCTTGTCGGTGCGGTAGCAGGCTGGACACTCGGAGTTGTAGGGGCGATGGTGGGAGATGCTTGGTGAAACATTTCTTTGATGTTTTTAGAAGCCCCCATGTTTTGGAGGTCTTGTTCAAACTCACACTGGCCTTCTTCCTGAAACATGCAAAAGTATAAGTACAAGAACAAGACGAGCAAGGGACAATGTCGGATGTTAAGAAGCTTACACAACGGTTGGTGCTTTGGTCAAAGGGATACCAATCATTCTTCTTTTCTCTGCCTCTAGGGAGGCGGTGGACTTCTTGGAGGCTCCACCCTCTGTCTTCTTCTTCTTGCCCCTATCGGCAGCGTCAGGGGTGGAGCTCTTCCGCTTTCGCGCCAACGGAACATCGTCGTCGAACACGATGGCGACATCCTTCATCTTGGGGTCATAGAATTGGACAACCATGCTATCCTCGTCTAGACTCTTTAGCTGTTAAGTGAATCCCGAAGTGTTAGATGTAATTGTAATGGCTAGACGGAAGAACAGGAGTATATGTCATACACGGAAAATAAACACATACCTCTGGGCACGTGGTGCCCTCGAACATGTCGTAGGTGATGGTGAAGCCACGCTTCCTGTCCTTCACCTTGATGATGTCTTTGAGGTGGAGCTTGATGGAATCACTCGAGAAGTTATCCTCGGAGATGCGGAGGCTATCCTTCTTATCCTTGGTATACTGGTGCATGAGCTTCGCACGGTGCTGCAGAGGATGGATCCGCATGATGAACCAGCACATGGCTAGGTCCAATCCGGTCAGACCCGTGTCTACGAGCCACTCAATCCGCCTAACAACGTGGGAGGCTTCGTCATCGAAGGGAAGGAGGGCTTGGGATCTCCATGTCGGGGCTTCAGCAGCCGCTCCATCGACAAAGTCCGGGTACGTTCCTTCTTGGCCATCCAGAGGGATGTCTGGGCCGTAGAAGTACGTCCTCGGCCAGTTCTTGCAGGACTCGTGGCCCACAATGTCGAGGAACCGCCGGCCAGGACGGATCTTGAAGATAATAGTTCCACAATTTCTGAGCTCGTCCTTGCTCAGTCCGGCTTCCCTCTTAACAGTGAAGAAGTATATAAACAGATCTAACCTAGGCCTAATTCCTAGGTATCCCTCACAAAGCGTTGCGTAATTGCTAAGCGCGAGGATGCTATTCGGAGAAAGGTTCTGAGGTTGAACCCGGTAGTGACTAAGGACCTCTATGAAGAAGTCGGAGATTGGGAGGGAGACGTCGTGTACCAGTTGGGCTTTGAGGTACACCTTTTCTCCGTCTTGGGGAGAAGGGACGACCTCGCCGGCCGGCGCCACCCGCCAGACCAGCCCCTCCGTCGTGGGGAGGTACCCCTCGACGAGCATCTCTTTGAGATCGCTCTCGGTGATATTGGAGCCGCACCACTCTCCCTCATGGGAATCGCCCTCCTCTTCTAGCAGTTCCAGCCCCGCTGGAATATGGTCACCGCCGGTGGTTTCCACCACCGCGGTGCGTGGAACCACCATGCCCTATGGAGGCACGTGGACGGAGCCTGCCGTCTTGGTCGTGGCTTCGCTCGTCGCTGCCATGGATGGTGTGGTGCTGCTACTGGCCAGTGGTGTGGAAGGAGACTGGCAGAGAGATGGGAAAAGCTAGGGTTTTTTCCTTCGTGCGCGCAGAGAGCTCGAGGAGGCGTTTGCTGGAGGAAGAAGACGATGCGAGGAAGAATGCGATGAAAGAATAAGAATTACCACGGTTATAATTTATAGTACTTAACACCAAGATTCGTGCAAGTTGATCGAACGGTTGCTGTGTGGACAGCGCGTGCGCGGAAATTTCGCCACATTCCCACCACCGCCGCCAACATTTTGCATCCTTCGCGCGGGAAAAACGGCTATGATTTCGTTCTCTTCATGTCCGAGTTACGAGGCATCACTAACCTATGGTCTACATTGCTCTACTAACACAGGCAGGTGAACCATCCCATCTGAAGATTTCGGCATGGACGGATTCAGTCCGGCTACGATATGATGGAAGATTCAGCAATTCTCCGACTTACGTGTTGAAGACGGAGACCATTGCAGGGTTCTTGGGAGGACTACACGATATTGCTTGACGATTTGCCGACATTCATATAGATGGAGCATCCAACCTGAAGAGGCAAGACGACGCAAGATCTCAGAGTTCTCCGGGGGCTACTGTTGGGGATATGCTAAATGGGTATCACCATAGCATGTCTCTAATCTAGATAACCCGGGTGGCCCACAGTTGGTAGCACGGCCCATGGCCTGCTGGGCGGCCCAGTTATATGGATCCAGAAGGGATGCCCATGCCGGATAAAGGAAGGCTACGGAGGAGTCACCAGTGTACCCGGAGCTTTGGAGTGCAATACACGTTAGACTAGTTGTGTACCATGTAGGACTCTGTAACCTGTCCGGCTAGGACTTTGCCTGTAACCCTAGGATCTGGCGACTATACAAGCCAAACCTACGGGAGCCTTTATGGCACGATACAACTCATACCTCGCACAGCGAACCAATCCCTGTAACTCGGTGTATTGCCATTATAGTGATTTATAGCAGGAGTAGGATTCTGCCACTGTCATGGGATCTAAACCTGGGTAAGATGTGTTACCTCGTACCCTCCAACCTTCCGCCTTACCCCACGTCTCTAAACACGCACTGTGAGGACCCCTCCATGGCGTACTCGTCGGCACTACCACGACACCACTATCGAGCATAAATACTCCCTCTTAGAGTCACTAGCATCTACTTGGCCAAGATTGATACTAGAAACGGAGAGCATGCAAGATCACAAACAACACAGACATGATAGAATCAATAAGATAGAAACATTAATCAATCTGACATAGTAATCGCAATATTCATCGGATCCTTACAAACACAACATGCATGATTACAAATAGATGATCTTGATCATGAACGGAGCTCACAAGATCTAAAAATGGTAGCACAAAGGAGGAGAAAAACCATCTAGCTACTACATGGACCCTTAGTTCAAGGTGGAACTACTCAAGCTTCATACCGGAGGCTGGCATGATGATGAATAAGGCCTCTAGGATGATCTCCCCTCCGACAGGGTGCCGGGAAGATCTTCAGATCCCCTCGATATAGGGACGATGGTGGTGGCGGCTATTGTTTCATGGAATATTGATTGGGTACTTAGGGTTTTGGTATCAGGGGATACTTATAGGCGAAGATGCGAGGAAGGGGGGACCCGGGTGCCCCCCACAGGCGCGGGCCAAGCCTGGCCACGTGAACAGGGGGTGTGGCCTTGTTGGAGATATGCCCTAGAGGCAATAATAAAAGTAGTTATTATTATATCTTTGTATTGATGATAAATGTTTACATTCATGCTATAATAGTATTAACCGCAAACATTAATACTTGTGTGATTTGTAAACTTAATTAGAGCCCCTAGTAAAGCCTCTTTATAATACTAGCTTGTTGGTTAATAGATGATCATGGTTTCTGGATCATGAACATAGAAATGTTGTTAACAACAAGATCATATCATTAGTAGAATGGTATGATGTACATACTCCTATAGATAAGCGTAGCATAAAGATCAAGTCATTTCAATAGTTCGTTTGCTATTAGCTTTCTGATACATAGTAACCTAATTTCTTCGACCATGAGATCATGTTAATCACCATCACTAGAAGGATGCTTTGATGACATCAAACACCACACCGTAACTGGGTGGTTATAAAGGTGGCATTGAGTGTTCGGAAAGTATGTGTTGAGGCACATGGATCAAGAGTGGGATTTGTCCATCCATATGACAGATAGATATATTCTGGGCCCTCTCGGTGGAATGTCATCCAATTAGCTTGCAAGCATGTGACTGGCTCACAAGGGATCACATATCATGGGAACGAGAAAAGAATACTTATCGATAACAAAGTTGAACTAGGCATGCAGAGATACCGACGATCAAACCTCGGATAAGTAAAATATCGTGAGATAAAGGGAAATTGGTATCGTATGTAAATGGTTCATTCAATCACGAAGTAATTGTAGAAATATATGGGAGCCATATGAATTTCTAGATTCCTCTATTGGTTATTGATCGGATAAGTGTCTCGGTCATGTCCACGTAATTCATGAACCGTAGGGAGACACACTTAAGGATTCAATGTTGTTTAGTAGATATGGAATGAAAGTAGGGAGACCGAATGTTGTTTGGAGTCTCGGATGGGATCCAGGATATCACGAGGAGATCCGGAATGGTCAAGAGAATAAGATTCATATAAGTAAAGTCCAATTTCGGAGTTCGAGAATGATTCCGATGTTTTCATCACAAAGGTTCTAGAAGGGTCTAAAAGGTTCACCGAACCGGAAGGGTAAGGGTGCATGAATGTGTCATGACTAAGTGGAATGGTTGCATCATGTCCTAGGTCAAAGGTATGTGCAAATAAAGAGTGAGATCAAACTCAGAAATTCAAAGTCAAAAGGCAAGTTTGAAAAGTCAAACTGGGACAATGTTTCCTAGTGGAGGAAGAAGAGAATCCTTCTCTCCCTCCACCATAAGCCTAGTAGGAGAGGTAGTTGGGGAAAGATTCAAAATCCCCTCTCCCAAGCTGCCCTCCCTCTCATAAATAGAGGGGAGGGGCTGCCCCTCTAAAAATAACACCACCACCCCGCCTCCAAGCCGCCGCTGCCTTCGTTCTTCGTGGCCTTTCACTTCCTGTCCATGAAGCGGGCCTAATGGATGGTGGTGGCACCTGTTCTGGTAGGAGGAGGGGGACGGTCTGGCCCACCTGGAAGCATAAGCCCCCGAACAGAATCTCGAGCCCGTCGCATACGGTCTCGAAATCCCTCATGGTGGCTGGCGAGTGCGCGGTGAAGTCGAAGGTGCCGAAGAGATGACTCTCCGTTGCTGATGAATTATAGATCGCTCTGGATGGGACCATCACGATCACATAATCAGTGCCCTCAATTCCCATAGATGGCGCCAATGGATGAGGTTTCGACTCGTCAATGCCCATTGTTATGGACTTGGGTTTTGGAGAAGATGGAGATGATGGAGAACGCGGAACGGTTAGCAAACAAGCAACACGGGGACACGAGGTTTACCCAGTTTCAGGCCCCCGAAGGGAAAACCCTACTCCTGCTTGTTTGCTCTTGATTTACGGTGGAACCGAAGGTTACAGGGGTGCGCAAATGCGATCTGGTGTGAGGTGTGTATGAGGTGAGTTGAGGCCCTCCTCGCCATGCCCTCCTAGCCTTTATATAGATAGGCAGGTCCCGGACATAGGTCGAGCCGGTTACGGATTAGGGTTTGTCCCCTTTGAAATTCTATCTACTCTAGTCTTGTTCTCCAAGGATCTGAAGGCGTCATGGGCTTGGGCCACCTGAAATCTCCATAGGTCGCGTATCTTTGTCGTGGGCCTTCCTTGGGATGGACTAGGTATGCCAATGTTGTTGTACCCGTGGGGTATAACCATGTCAGCCGCGCCGCCGCCCATCGGCCATGCCTCATCCTCTCCGGCCTCTAAACCCTAGATCGCCGAAAACCCTAATTCTCCACCATAACCCGCTCCGGCTTAGGCGAAGCCCTGCGAGATCTTCCCTCTACTTCCGACACCATGCCGTCGTGTTGCCAGAATCGTGAGGGGAGAACTACAACCTCCGTTGCCTGCTGGAACAAGGGAGAGGAAGGTCTTCATAGAGTACCGAACGTGTGACCGACTGCGGAAGCGCTACCGGAACGCAGCGCCAGAAGGATCATCTACGTGATCTTGAGATCGGCAAGTGAATGAGTACATCAACCACGAGAATCTTCTCTCGTTAACTGCTTTAGAATCTTTGAGCGTGAGTACTCTAATCGACTCGTTGCTACAATCTAGTAGATATATCTTGGCTTGTGTGTGTTCATGCGATAGAAATTTTTTTGTTTTCCATGCTACGAACCCATATAGTGGTATCAGAGCCGTGTCTATATGTAGATCTGTTGCACGAGTAGAACATAATGGTCATCGTGGGCGTTGATGGTTTTCATTGTCGATTGCTTCTTGTGTACTTTGCATCTTGCGGGATGGTGGGATGAAGCGGCCCGGGCTAACCTTACATGACATCATTCATGAGACTTGCTCCACGCTTGACATGCAACTTGTATTGCATAAGTGGTTTTGCGGGTGCCTGTTTCTCCCAACATAGTGAATATTCAATATACAACGGGTGATTGACAATACTAGTATCAATGTTGTGGTTCTTGTTCGTAAGTTAGAACGACACTTATTGAAAGCCCCGAACCACGTAAAACATGCAAAGAAAATTAGAGGCGTCTAACTTTGTTTTGCAGGGGTGTGCTGTGATGTGATATGGCCATGATTGTGATTATATATGATGTATGCAATATTCCTTATTGTAAGTCGGCAACCGGCAGGAGCCTTATGGTTGTCTTTTAATTTCGTTAAGACATGTGTGTCTATTATTCAAAGTAGTTGTAATAGTTGATGCTGGTGGACGACAACCATGGAGCGGTGCCATTGACCTTGAAGCCACGCCGGTGATGATGGAGATCATGTTCGTGCTTGAAGATGGAGATTGGAAGCACAAGAAGAAAGGCCATATCATGTCACATATTATGAATTGCATGTGATGTTAATCCTTTTATGCATCTTGTATTGCTTAGATCGCGAAGGTAGCATTATAAGATGACCCCTCTCACAAAATTATCAAGTAAAGTGTTCACCCTTAGTTAGCACCGTTACTAAGACTCGTCGTTTCGAAGCACAACGTGATGATCGGGTGTGATAGAATCAACGTGTGCATATAACGGGAGCAAGACAGATTTGCTCATGCAGAAACTAAGGTTAACTTTGACGAGCCTAGCATGTACAGATATGGTCTCGGAACACGGATCACCGAAAGGTAAAAAAAGTGTCATATAGTAGATATGATGAACATGATGATTGTTCGCCTTTTAAATTACATCATATCTCGTGATGATCGGATTTGATGTAGTGGATTTGGTTCATGTGATCACTAAAACAATGTCAGGGATATTGTTTTGAGTGGGAGTTCACCTAGATTAATTTAACTATTAATTAGAACTCAATTTGTCATAAACTTAGTCTAAACTATTGCAAATATATTGTAGATCAATGACGGCCCCTACCATCAATTTTAATGCGTTCCTAGAGAAAGAAAAGTTGAAAAACAATGGAAGCAACTTTGCGGATTAGTTCCGCAACTTGAGGATTGTCCTCAATGTTGGTAATTTGACCTATGTGATGGATGCATCGCTGGGTGACCCGCCTGCAGCTGACGCTACCGATGAGGTGAAGAATGTTTTCATCACTCGGAAGAATCAGTACTCCACAATTCAGTGTGCTATCTTGTATGGTTTATAATCGGAGCTTCAGAAAAGGTTTGAGAACTTTGACCCACATGATATTGTCCGTGAACTCAAAATGATATTTGAGGCTCATGCGGCAGTTGGGAGTTATGAAGCTTCTGCAAAGTTCTTTAACTGCAAGATGGAAGAGGGCAGCTCCGTTAGTGAGCATGTGCTTAAGATGTCTAGGCATGCTAGTAAGCTCCAACGCTTGGGTATAGTGATTCCTAATGCTTTGGGGATTCACCGCGTCCTCCAATCACTACCACCAAGTTACAACAACTTTGTGATGAACTAAAATATGCAAAACATGGACAAGTCGTTGCCTGAACTCTTCTCCATGTTGAAATCAGCATAAGTGGAGATTAATAAAGAACACCAAGTGTTGATGGTCAATAAGACCACCAAATTCAAAAGCCAAGGCAAGTCCAAGAAAAAGGGAAACTTCAAGAAGGGTGGTAAGAAATCTACCGCACCGATGACGAAGACCAAGGTTGGGCCTAAGCCAGATACTGAGTGCTTTTACTGCAAGGGAGAAGGTCATTGGAAGCAGAATTTCCCCAAGTACTTGGTAGATCCGAAGAACGACAACATCAAGAAGAAAGGTATATTGGATATATATGTTATTGATGTGTATCTTTCTAGTAATCGTAGTAGTGCCTGGGTATTTGATACTGGTTCAGTTGCTCGCATCTGTAACATAAATCAGGTGCTGCAGAATAAACGAAGACTAGCAAAAGACGAGGTGACGATGTGCATCGGAAACAGATCAAAGATTGATGTGGTCGCGGTCGGCATGCTCCCTCTTCATCTACCATAGGGATTAGTTTTATACTTAAATAATTGTTATTTGGTGCCTGTGTTGAGCATGAACATTATATCCGTATCATGTTTATTGCAAGACGGTTACTTGTTTAAGTTTGAGAATAATGGTTGTTCGATTTATATGAGTAATATCTTTTATGGTCATGCGCCTTCGATAGATGGTCTATTCTTATTGAATATCGATTGTAGTGATACACATGTTCATAATATAGAAGCTAAACGTTTGAAATTAAGCGATAACTCAACCTATATGTGGCACTATCGTCTTGGTCACATTGGAGTGAAACATATGAAGAAACTCCATTCCGATGGACTTCTTGAATCACTTGATTTCGAATCACTTGAAATATGTGAAGCATGTATGATGGGTAAAATGACTAAGACTCCATTCTCTGGCATGATGGAGCGAGCTACGGACTTATTGGAAATCATATATATCGATGTGTGTGGACCGATGAGTGTAGCATTGCGCAGTGGTTATCGTTATGTTCTTGGTTTCACGGATGACTTGAGTAGATATGGGTATATCTATTTCATGAAACATAAGTACGAAACTTTCAAGAAGTTTAAGGAATTTCAAAGTGAAGTAGAGAATCAACGTAACAAGAAGATTAAGTTTCTACAATCTGATCGTGGAGGTGAATATCTAAGTTACGAGTTTGGCGAGCAATTAAAGAAATGCGGAATACTTTCACAATTGACACCGCCGGGACACCACAACATAATGGTGTGTCCGAACATCGTAATCGAACTCTCTTAGAAATGGTTCGTTCTATGATGTCACTTATAGCTTTACCTTTATCGTTTTGGGGTTATGCATTAGAAACAGTCGCATTCACTTTAAATAGGGCACCATCTAAACCCGTTGAAACGACACCGTATGAATTATGGTTTGGAAAGAAACCTAAATTGTCGTTCCTTAAAGTTTGGGGTTGTGAAGCTTATGTAAAGAAGTTACAGCCCGACAAGCTTGAACCCAAATCGGAAAAATGCGTCTTCATAGGATACCCGAAGGAAACTATTGGGTATACCTTCTATCATAGATCCGAAGGCAAAATCTTCGTTGCCAAGAATGGATCCTTTCTAGAGAAGGAGTTTCTCTCGAAAGAAGTGACTGGAAGGAAAGTAGAACTCAACGAGGTTGTCGAACCTTCTCTCGAATTTGAGAGTAGCGCATCACCAGAAGTAGTTCCTGTGGCGCCTACACCAATAAGAGAGGAAGCTGATGATGTCGATCATGAAACTTCGGTTGAAGTTACTACAGAACCTCGCAGGTCAATGAGAACTCGTACCACTCCCGATTGGTATGATCCCGTTATGAGTGTCATGTTGGTGGACAACACCAACGACCCTGCGACATATGAGGAAGCGATGATGAGCCCAGATTCCAATAAATGGCAAGAAGCCATGAAATCCGAGATTGGATCCATGTATGAAAACCAAGTATGGACTTTGGTGGACTTACCGGATGGCCGAAAGGCTGTCGAGAACAAAAGGATTTTCAAGAAGAAAACAGATGCTGATGGTAATGTAACCGTCTATAAACCTCGACTTGTCGCGAAAGGGTTCCGACAAATTCAAGGAGTTGACTACGATGAGACTTTCTCACCAGTAGCGAAGCTAAAGTCTATGAGGATTTTGTTAGCAATCACAGCATATTATGATTATGAGATATGGCAGATGGATGTCAAAACGACATTCCTCAATGGAGACATTGATGAAGAGTTGTATATGGTACAACCCAAGGGTTTTGTCGATCCTAAAGATGCTAACAAGGTATGCAAACTTCAATGGTCCATTTATGGATTGAAGCAAGCATCCCAAAGTTGGAATCAACGTTTTGATAAGCTAATCAAAAGTTTTGGTTTTATACAAACTTATGGAGAAGCTTGTATTTACAAGAAAGTGAGTAGGAGCTCTATAGCATTCCTAATACTATATGTGGATGACATATTGTTGATTGGGAATGATGTAGACCTTCTTAATAGTGTCAAGGATTATTTGAATAATAGTTTTTCAATGAAGGATCTTGGCGAGGCAGCTTACATATTAAGCATAAAGATTTATAGAGATAGATCGAGACGCCTAATATCATTGTCACAGAGTACATATTTGGACAAAGTTCTAAAGAGGTTTGGAATGGAAAGTAGCAAGAAAGGGTTCTTTACCATGTTGCCCAATACGACCTTGAGTAAAACTCAAAGTCCTGCTACGACAGAAGATAGAAAAGGATGAGTAAGACTCCCTATGCCTCAGCCATAGGATCTATCATGTATTCCATGCTATGTACTAGACCCGGCATTGCATATGCTGTTAGTTTGACTAGCAGATATCAAAGTGATCTAGGGGTGGATCATTGGACATCGGTCAAAAACATCCTTATGTACTTGAGAAGAACTAAGGATATGGTTCTTTCTTATGGAGGTGATGAATAGCTCGTTGTTAATGGTTACACCGATGCTAGTTGGAACACCGATCTGGATGATTCTAAATCTCAATCTGAATACGTATTTACTTTGAATGGAGCAGCAATTAGCTGGAGGAGTGCAAAGCAAAGCGTTGTGGCGAGATCTTCAACTGAATCGGAATACATAGCTGCTTCGGAGGCTTCACAAGAGGCGATATGGGTGAAGGAGTTCATTACAGAGCTCGGTGTGGTTCCCAGTGCGTTGGACCCAATGTCTATCTACTGTGATAACATGGGCGCCATAGCCAATGCATAAGAATCAAGGTCACACAAGAAGCTAAAGCATATCAAGCTGCGTTTTCACACTATTCGAGAGCATGTCCAAGATGGTGACATAAAGATTTGCAAAGGACACACAGATCTGAATGTGGTGGATATGTTGACTAAACCTCTCCCGAGGGCAAAACATGACCAACACCAAACTGCCATGGGTATTCAGTATACTACCATGTAATCTAGATTAGTTGACTCTAGTGCAAGTGGGAGACTGTTGGAGATATGCCCTAGAGGCAATAATAAAAGTAGTTATTATTATATCTTTGTGTTTATGATAAATGTTTACATTCATGCTATAATAGTATTAACCAGAAACATTAATATTTGTGTAATTTGTAAACTTAGTTAGAGTCCCTAGTAAAGCCTCTTTATAATACTAGCTTGTTGGTTAATAGATGATCATGGTTTCTGGATCATGAACATAGAAATGTTGTTAATAACAAGATCATATCATTAGGAGAATGGTATGATGGACATACTCCTATAGATAAGCGTAGCATAAAGATCAAGTCATTTCAATAGTTCGTTTGCTATTAGCTTTCTGATACATAGTAACCTAATTTCTTCGAACATGAGATCATGTTAATCACCATCACCAGAAGGATGCTTTGATGACATCAAACACCACACCGTAACTGGGTGGTTATAAAGGTGGCATTGAGTGTTCGGAAAGTATGTGTTGAGGCACATGGATCAAGAGTGGGATTTGTCCATCCATATGACAGATAGATATATTCTGGGCCCTCTCGGTGGAATGTCATCCAATTAGCTTGCAAGCATGTGACTGGCTCACAAGGGATCACATATCATGGGAACGAGAAAAGAATACTTATCGGTAACGAAGTTGAACTAGGCATGCAGAGATACCGACGATCAAACCTCGGATAAGTAAAATATCGTGAGACAAAGGGAAATTGGTATCATATGTAAATGGTTCATTCGATCATGAAGTAATCATAGAATTATGTGGGAGCCATATGAATTTTCAGATTCCTCTATTGGTTATTGATCGGAGAAGTGTCTCGGTCATGTCCGCGTAATTCACGAATCGTAGGGAGACACACTTAAGGATTCGATGTTGTTTAGTAGATATGGAATGATAGTAGGGAAATCGAATGTTGTTCGGAGTCTCGGATGGGATCTGATATATCACGAGGAGATCTAGAATGGTCCGGAGAATAAGATTCATATAAGGAAAGTCTAATTCCGAAGTTCGGGAATGATTCCGTGTTTTCATAGGAAAGGTTCTAGAAGGGTCTAGAAGGTTCACCGGACCGGAAGGGTAAGTGTGCATGAATGTGTCATGACTAAGTGGAATGGTTGCATCATGTCCTAGGTCAAAGGTATGTGCAAATAAAGAGTGAGATCAAACTCCGAAATTGAAAGTCAAAAGGCAAGTTTGAAAAGTCAAACTGGGACAATGTTTCCGAGTGGAGGAAGAAGATAATCCTTCTCTCCCTCCACCACAAGCCTAGTAGGAGAGGGAGTTGGTAAAGGATTCAAACTCCCCTCTCCCAAGCTGCCCCCTCTCATAAATATAAGGGAGGGGATGCCCCTCTAAAAACAACACCACCACCCCGTTAGGCCGACCTCGCCCGTTAGGCCGGTTCCTTGGCGTTCCAAGAGACCTTGAAGCAGATCCTGGAGAAGAAGGAAGAGGCCATCGCCGAAAGGGAGGAGAGGCGGCGCAAAGAGAAAGAGGCCGCCGCCAAGGCCTTTGTCGAGCTGCATACGAGATCCATTGAGGCGAAGGAGGCCAACGACAAGGCCAGGCTAATGGAGATCGAGGCCAAGGCGAAGTTGACGGAGGCCGAAGCCAATGCCAAGGAGGACAATGCCAGGTCTAGGATGCTGGAGGCCGAAGCCAAGGCCAAGGAGGCCGAAACCAAGGCCAAGGAAGCCGAATCCAAGATCATGGTCGAGGAGAACGTCATCATGCTCACCGGCCTAGATAGCATCGCCGACCCCGATCGCAGGGCTTGGGTTGCGAAAAGGCAGCATGCCATCAAGGCTCGCGAAGCCTGAAGGGCAATGGCGACGACAGTTGCAACTTTTTAGACAGGAAAGCTGCCATTTTTTGGACATTGTCTATGATATTGTCCCTTCTGCACAGTTTAGATCCAATGGCCACTTGCTGGCGATGCCAAAGGGCGATGACACACGTATGCCATGTTATTTGCCAGTAATCTGTGCGTGTCTTTGACCAGCGATGACGCCATTTTCAACTAATTTGCATCTCTGTCCAGCGATGACGCTAACGCATGCCTGCGTTGACAAAAAGCTCGCGCCGCTGAACACGACTGACCGAACAGGCTGGACCTCCTATCCAAATCGACGAAGCTCGAGCCAAACAGACATTTTTTTTTGAACAGAAACGGTCCCGAAGGACCTGGTGCTATCATTCATTCCAAAGCGGCATACAAATTACAAAAAGGGACATAAAGAAAAAGAAAAAATACAAACAGGTCCCTGCAATAAGCACAACAGTCCTCAGAAAGAGTCAAAGAAACGCAATCAAGGACTTGAGCTCCAACACCACCGCGCTGAGCGCCGCCGTTGTCATCCTCACGATCGCCGGGGACGAAACCACTTGGGATCGAGAGGAGGAAGCCAACAACGACAACGCCATCAAGCCTCCGGAATGGCAACTTGGCCTGGAGGTTAATGAGGATCCCAAAATGTCGGCCTGAGCTGAGTATAGCCGACGCCGAAGGGAGGGGAGGCTGCCCTACAGCCATGGATTCCGGCGCGAGGACGACAAACGGCCGTCGAAGGAACGCCAGATAGTAACTCCTCGAAGATTGGAGCAGCTTCCAATCAGCATCAGGTGACGACGGCGAAGAAGCCGCCGGGGGATTGCTCCAATCGGACGCAGCACCAGCGTCCCCTTACATGGTGCTCCAGGTCTGCAGCGAACAAAGGTTCTTCTTCTCCTCCCCTCACCTCCACGGCCGGCCGGAGGAAGAGACTCACCAGAATCCTCGAAGAACTGAAGAACACCCCACCATGACTCCGATTCAGACAGAACCGCAGCGGCCTGCTCCCTCCCCTCGCCACCAAGGCCGGCCAGAGGGTGCCCGCTCGCGATTCCCGTCCTCCACAGGAGATGGTGGCCGCATCTGGCTTTATTGGAAATAGCGGTTGTTCTCTCCCTCCGACGCCAACTCCCACCAGAGAAGCGAGCTCAAGAGGAAGAAGAACCCTAGAGCCAAGATCCAACCAGCATGACCTCGACTTCCGCTCCTAACAACGGACAAAGAGCCCACCGACACAAGGCCAAAACACCTACTACTAGTACTATATAACTGCCGGCCATCCTCCCCCTTGCTCTCCGGCCGGCGAGAGAGGGAGGCGCCGGGACCACACGGCCGACTATCAAGAGGAAAAAAGACGCATGCCTCTTGTTTCGTGCGAGGGAGGACACGACTATGGTCAAACAGACGTAAACTGACCTTTTAAGATGACCATATGGTCAGATCGGTGGAGATGTCCTTAGCCCTTCCGGGATAACAAGGCCGCCGGGAGCCCAAAATGGAAGCCGCACCAGCCATGGCAACCGTCCCGGCTTCTCCCTGCTCTGCCTCTCCATCGTCTGTGTTGTTCAGCCGCAGCTATTGCTGCTGGAGGTCGGCGCCAAGAGCGGCAGCCCGCAAATCGGCGGTGGCGGCAGCCAGGCGGACGCTCTCTTCTGGTTGGGACCTATCCAGGCTATCGGCAGGCCTACCGGCAGCTCGAAAGGCTCACCTGGAGGAGCTTGACACCAGCAACATGCTCCTCCGCCAGCGCATCATCTTTCTGGGTTCCCCGGTGAGCTAACTTCTATATTTCTTCCCCAAATCCCATTGTCTGTATTTGGTCCTTGCAATCCAGGTTAAATAGATTTATACAATTTTCTCGTGATAGATGCTTAAAAATAGGAAATTGATATACTTTGAAGCGAATTTTGTTCTTTGAAAAGATAAGATAAATAACACGATTTCTAGAAATTTGAATGGTATTGCAATTTAACTTACCACGTAAATCATTTCTACCTGCACAGTACCCAGTGGTCCTGTTTCATCTGTTTATTCTAACATATTTTTTCCTTATTTCGCAATTTTTTTCCTTGGGTATTATGCCATGGTATGTGCATATGGTAAATGGTCAGCAAATCCAAGTTTATATGCTACCACCACTGCTGACAGGCCCATAGTCTAAGTTACGTGACCTTTAGTCATTGTTGCTATAGATATTCCAGTTATTGGTTCTTCGTAATACACATCAAAAACAGTAAATGGAATATTTGCTTTTTTGCTGCACCATCTATAAACTTCTTCGATTGTAAGTCATGCAGTCATATGAGTGATGCTTATTGATGGTTTATATGTTACCATAGCATCGTTGCACCTTATGTAACCCATTAGATGCTTTAAATGCTTTTGAATCGACTTGTTCTCTTTGGCGTCAACTGCTGATAATTGTGAAATCTAAGATAAAATAGGGGCTACTTCTTTGGGTATATTCTCTTTTTAGTTCCTTTCACCTGGCCAGCTGACTTACTACAAACAGGTCTGAAATACATCATTTAATTTGAGAATGGTTCTCGTATTTTTACGTGAAATTATTTGATTGCTTTAATTATTATACTGTAGACGTATAATCTTTAGGGAACTGGCCACTACCTTTATAGGATATCTGTTCTTGATATTACAGAGTATGTTAGCATCAAATGTCAAAACTAACACTAGCACCACTTATTTTGGCCTTAGTTAACAAATTACGCTCGTTTGCATGCTAAAATTTCCCATGTGCATGTTAAAAGTACTTATGTGTAATCCCCTAGCATGCCTTGGTCAAAAGAAGGATTTTGTTATTCCATTAATTTGTGACTAAAATGGAGTTCAAACCAGATATTTATTCATTTGTTGCTTTCAAATGCCTTGTGCTAACCTCTGAACAGGTGGATGATTTGAGCGCTGATCTTATCATCAGCCAACTCTTACTGTTGGATGCAGAGGACCACACAAAGGACATCAAGCTGTTTATTAACTCACCTGGAGGCTCCATAACAGCTGGTGGGTACTCTTGATCTCATTATAAGAACTATTTCTGGAACAATAATTGAACACCATTACAATTTCAAGGATCTTGTTATATAAAATTATGAACTTTGCAGATCAAATTTGGATATTTGATGCATGCAATGGAATAATCTCTCTCTTTCCTGATTTCTTTGTGGGTCATTGGTCATTTGATGATGTCAGAATTTTCCCAAGCAAGGGTACAATGCGGGCTACAAAAAGCTGGCATCTTGGCTGAATGGAAAGATCGTGGGTTGTGATCATGTCATAATTTAATCAAGCAGGGGGGAGGGGGTATGGCTAAGGCATTTGACTTGAGATCAGTAAGGGGACAGTTGGGCCCATCCAGGTTCCCATGGATGAGATGACCCTTTTTTGATTTGTTCGATGAGCCAGTTTTTTTGTTTGGATGGAAAGAGGAGTTTGATTCGATGAACACATTTTCTGTTAGGTTGAAGGGTGCGGATGGATCAGTTGTTCATGACCTTTTTTTTTTTTGAAATCTGGCGAGGTTACCTTTATGGCCTTATACATGGTAGGTAACAAAATTGTTCAAATTGTAGACTGCTATGCATGCTCATTCATGTAGCTAGTAATTCTGTGTTCTTAAAATCTATTCCAATCTATTGCTGCTAGCTCATCACTATTGTATTCTTTTCACCAAGTCATTTAGTCGCTCACACAGCAATATCACAATCTCCTGCTACCTCTCTCTCCGTATCGTGGCAACATCCAAGACACGGTGACAATACATCCTTATTCAACTCATGCGATTTTTATTACTGTAATGACTCAGTTGACACTGTTTCATCATAAGCACCAACTTGGGGATGATGAGATCATCTTTCGAGTCTTCCCTATATGCGAGCAAAAGTACATTGCAATTTGCATTGCCGCCACCCCTTACCTGTTCTGGTTCATCTGACAGTCGCCGACGCCACCTTCCACTATGTCCTCTGTATCTTTCTAGTGGCAGATGGCTCATGTTTATTGCTCGATTTGTCATTGTCACAATCATTCCTTCTGCTCCCGTCACGATATGTCGGAACTACCAATATATGAATAGATACAGGTCCTGACGGAGCAGTACATGTCGTGGTCACCACTGGCTGATGGACTACTCTTCTACGTGTACTGTTGGCGATGGCTCCAGGACAGCTCCAATGCATCGTTAAATTGGCCATCAGTACCTGCAGATGAGGCGAATGCACTCACGAATGGTGGATGTTCCCTCTGCCACCACCAATCGCTGCTGGAGACAAAGATGCAGGAGACTGGGAGATGTGAAACATATTGGGAGGGGGCAAGCACGGGAGGAAAGGGGGTTGTGCTGGAAGGGGGTGCGTAGGGGCAGAAGGGGTTAGCTCATTGCCTTCCTCTGGCTGTTTTTTCTGTCCAGCATCTAGATAGAATACTTTTAAACTGGTTGAACCAAACAGCTGGATGGAATAAGAATGTTGGATATCCACGATCCGTCCAGGGATATCCCTTGAACAAGACGCACCCTTACTGGATCATTAGGGAGGCTACCTATGGATCACTAGTCGGTCCACAAGTAATGATCATAACATTTGTCCTTCCACTCTGTGTGTAGAGGCGAAAGAACAAAATCAAGAATAGCCAATGAAGGCAGATTGTGTTTACCCTTATCAAATGGAGTATCCTAGTTAACTAACCTTCTCCGGCAAAGTTCTAAATTTGGAAAAAAGTTACTGTAGTTTTTATTAGTGGACAGTTATTGTGAAATCAGAATGAAATGAAGAGCAGTTATATTGATTAAGCTAAAAAATGAGCATATTGTTAACACATATGATTCTAGTCATATTGGTTCATAAAATATGTATGCTCATAAAAACAGAAAAAGACTATGCTACCTGATAATGGCATAGGCCTAAAAATTATGTGTCCAGATAAATATGTCCAGCAAATGATTTGGACTTGATTGAGGAGGTACCTTCTGATAGGATCCATCCATGTTTCATCCTCCTCTAGTAGAGCAACGAGTTCGCCTGCTACTCCCTTGTTGACGGCCTGGTTTGCTCGCAGCTTTCTTGTACAGTGGGTTCCTCATTGACTTTCTGTGGGACCAGAGCTGCCGGCTTCGGGTTCTTTTAGGCAAAGTTCTGGGTTGGACTTTAGGGCGATATGATGTTTGATAGGCCAGTCGGCCATGCAGTTGTCCTTACTCGGGGTATACTGGAACTCAAGTCGGCGGATTTCCACACTTCTTGGAGATACGTGGCAATTGTCGGATCCAGAGCTTGATATTCCTTGTTGAGTTGAGAGTCCCCTTTAACCTTTTAGTGGGCGATCTCTAGTAGGCATTCATGTTTGGTGACGTTGTTGGTTGCCACATGAAGGTTGAATCGTGTATTGCAGCTTTTCGCCTATTGGCGAGGTGGCGATGATGCCAGTCCCGCGTTAGTGAGAGTTGATGAACCATCAAACGACATAGACCATATCTTGATTGCGCCAGCTGTTGAGGATTATTATATTGCTGCCTCGCAAGCGTATGATGCTTGTATGAGATTTGTGGATGTGGAGGTGCGCTCGGATCAACAGTGGTTACTGAACATGACTTTTCTCGGAGATATGCAAATCACAGAAGGCTCACTAGGAGGGAACAACCTCAGACCAATAGGGCCCACAAGATGACAAAGTGACACGTGGTCAGCCCATGGGCCTCCCTAGTGGGCTTACACAAAGAACAAGACCTGGGCCGACTAGCCTAGATCATAGTCGGTTCAAGGGAGTGAAGGAGAGATCCGGCAACCAAGACTTGATGTTAGGGTTGCCCCTCTAGGGTGGCCCGATCTTTCACGATTCTCGGTAGTTTGCGGGAATTCGTGAGGGATGAGGAGGGAGAGAGATGGATGCGAACGAACATGTGAAGAACGCGGCAAAAACACACACAACGCAAAGCAAAACTTGTCGTTGGATCACTCTGGTGGCTACCGGTTCAACACAATCTCAAGGATCGATGTTGAGCAAGACTCTCTCAAACCCAATCGGCGAGGGATAAGAACCTTGATGAGATATTGATAGCTTTATTAGAGCTCACTCAAAGTAAATATCTTTTTTTTTGACGAAAAACAATATATTAAAATTAAGCTAACAGGCCCGCCTCATTAAAAACCTTCCAGCCCCCTTCGGTACCCTGGAAGGAAAAGAGTGCGTCTGAAAACCTGCTGCTTTGGTCTGGATTACAATCAGTCCTAAGACTGTTATCTAGGAAATCTGGGGGTTCATCCCAAGACCTACTCTCTACATGTGTACAAGCATAGCGTGCACACTCATGAGCTACTTTGTTTGCATTACGACCCACAAAACTAAACTCGAAGAGCTCAAAAGAGGAGCTCATCTCATCTATTTCACTAAACATAGGGTCTAAAGCCGAGCACTGTGTCTTCCTTCCTCTCCATAGATTCACCAACTCTGCACAGTCTGACTCACTGATGACTCGCACAAAACCATGTTGCTTTGCAAAGGCAACTGCATCTCTGAAAGCAAGTGCTTCGACAGAGAGAGGATCCGAAATGTTGTGGTAAACATGACACCACGCAGCCCTAAAACCCCCTGCATCCCTCGCAACACCTCCACCTCCGGCAATCCCCTGCTCCTCTCTAACTGCACCATCACATTTCAGTTTTATAACATCTGGCCCTGGGCCATGCCAGGTACATGGTGGTCGACTAGCTCCCACCTTAGAAACCTTCATCTCCAGGTAACCCAATGTCTCAGCAATAGACTCCAGTGTTTTAGAAGGATCATATCCCGTATCTTCATGTGTCCATTGATTTCTTGAATCCCAAATTGCTGACATTATGGAAATCAATCTCTCTCGCTCCCCTTGACTGAACATAGCATCACATAAGATGTCCATTGCCCAAGTCTCGGGATGCAGATTTGGTAATGTCAAATGCAAGATGTCTCGGGCAACCCTCCAGAATTGTTTCGCATGCCCGCACTCCATCAATGCATGATACAAAGTCTCTGATGTTGTCTTACATACCGAGCATGTACTATCTACTCTGACATGCCGCCTGGTGAGAGTTGCATAGTCCGGCAAGATGCCTTTCAAAACCCGCCACCAAAAAACTCGTACTCTCGGTAAAACATCCAACTTCCAGAGTCTTCTCCACTTTTCATCATTGTGCATACTAGAATGTCCAACTCCACTGGTGATCGCTGCCTCTCTACCCTCCTTTGCTGACAAGAGCGCACGATAGGCCGATCTAACAGAATAAACTCCGTTTTTCTCATAATGCCAAGCTAGCCAATCTTCTCCTCCACTCCTCCGAAGAGGGATCTGCAATATCGCTCTAGCATCTGGGGCTAGAAAAATTTCCTGTATCTTCTCAGTTCTCCACTGATGCTGCACAGGATCAATGAGCTCATTAACTGTCACAACATCAGTGTCAATCAACCTACCCATTGGACGGCTAGCAGCCAAACCAGGGATCCACCGATCCTGCCATATAGACACAGTAGACCCATCACCAATCCGTTTTAACAGTCCCAATTCAAGTGCTTGTCGTCCTGCAAGAATTGCCCTCCAGGTTTTTGATGCAGTCCGAGCTGGGGTAACTGACATAAAATCACCACTTGGATAGTACCTGCTACTCAAAACTTGGGCACATAAGGATTGAGGTTGAGTGAGCAGCCTCCATCCTTGCTTCCCCAAAAGGGACAGATTGAATAGCTCCAAATCACGGAAACCCATCCCGCCGGAGGCCTTCGGTCGCGCAAGTTTTTCCCATGAAAGCCAATGCATAGCTTTCTTATCAATCGAGCCACTCCACCAGAATCGTGCAATAAGGGATACAATTTTCTGACAAGTACCCTTTGAAAGCTGAAAACAACTCATACTGAAAGTTGGGATAGCCTGGAGCACTGCCTTGATCATCACATCCTTTCCCGCATAAGACATCAATTTATCCCATCCAGATATCTTACTCCTTATGCGATCGGAAATATATACAAAGTCCTCATTAGTGAGATTGCCCACTGCTGTAGGTAGACCCAAATACTTCTCGCTAAAGGCCTCCACCATTATATCCAGCTCCTGTTTCACCAAATCACGGGTGTTGTCGGGAATTCCAGAACTGAAGAAAATGGAACTCTTCTCCCTGTTTACCATTTGACCCGAAGCCTCATTATATATATGTAGAATAGTGTTTAGACGATCTGCACCCTGGACAGATGCATCAATGAAGATGAGGGAGTCATCAGCAAATATGAGATGTGTGATCCATGGTGCACGATTGCACACCCGCATGCCTCGATCCACAAAGCACCCTGTATAATTATTTAGGAGCGCTGAGAGACCTTCTGCACACATTAGAAAGAGGTAGGGAGAAACCGGATCGCCCTGCCTTATACCTCGAGAAGGACTGAACTGTGGCAGCAATTCACCATTAACCTTAACTAAGAATCTGACTGACGAGACACATCTCATAATAAGATTTATCAAGTGATCTGGGAAGCCCAGCTTGCGCATCATAGCCTCAAGAAAGGGCCATTCCACTCTATCATATGCCTTCATCATATCAAGCTTTACCGCACAAACTCCTTTTTTGGCTTTCTTTCTTCTCCTCATTGTGTGGATGCACTCAAAAGCCACCAAAGCGTTATCTGTGATCAACCGTCCCGGAACAAAGGCACTCTGTTCCGGACTAATTGTTTCCTCCAAAACCGGCCTTAATCTCAAAGAAATCACCTTTGTACAAATCTTATAAATCACTGTACACAAGGAGATCGGTCGGTATTGCTTAATGGACTGGGGGTTTCGAACCTTCGGAATGAAAACAATGGATGTGTCATTAAGCTCACTTGGAAGCTCGCTCCCACTCAGAAATTCCAACACCGCCGGGACCACAATTGTTTTCACGGTCTCCCAGTGGCGTTGGAAAAACCCCGCAGTAAAACCATTAAAAGGAGAGTCAAAGTCACACATCGAGAGGAGCGAGTTCACCTTGTCATGTAGGAGCTCGGCTCGGGTGCGGGTTATCGGTCCACTCGGGGGACTTGGCGTAGTAGATGGAGTGACGTCGATAGGACGGGCTGCATCACTTGAAGTTTAAGACACGTAGTAGTTAGCCGGTATCTGTTAGGACTCCCATTCCCGTACGGACACAGGGTACTTGTAAACCCTAAGCCGGCCGTGTATATAAGGCTGTCTTGGATCGTCCGTAGAAGAACAATCCTGAATACTAGCAAATAGATCAGAAGCATAGAGAAGAACCCGTTGACTAAGCGTTGAGTTTTAGCCGGCGGAACCTTGTAATGACATACAATCAAAACAACAAAGCATGAGTAGGTATTTGCCTCCAGAGTGAGGGGCTGAACTTGGGTAACTCGAGCATACCAATCTTGTCCCCGATTCCTTTGATGTCATTGCGTTTCGCTAAAGTACCTTCCATGGTTTTCCCACGACAACTTCACCAATGTTCAACCCCCCTCAAGATGGGTAACAACCCTACTTCGTTGATTGGATTATAGCTTGAGATAGAGTACAATAGCAATAAAAAGGGATGAATTCGGGGGATTAAATGGGCAACTCGACAGATCTATGTGGACAAAACTCTATGCGGACAAAACTGGGGAAAGTCTCTATCACTTTTGGCTTCTATATTCTGAAAGCTCATGCTTCCGTGGATGTGAACAACCGATTCCTCTTGTGAGGTCTTGGCTTCTCCTTACATGCACATGGTAAGGCAGTGTCCTCTCCTCCGAGTGGGTATCCTCTCCGTGTAGGAGTAGAACTCCAGATCGTACAAGAGTTTAACTCGTGGTCCCTTCCCAAGTACCCACAAGGCTTCCTTCCGGAACACAGGTATATGGCATATACGCCCGTATATGGTGCTAGGAATATATGGTAGTATGACTACCAATCATCAATTTTGTACACGAGGTCAAAGTATCTTAGCTTCCTTCATAGTTAAATCAACTAGAATTGTTACCCTAGTTTTATTGTACTCCCTCCGTCTTAAAATAGATGTCACAGATTTGTCAAAATTTGGATGAATATGAATCTAGACACTATTTAGCACATAGATTCATTCAAATTTTGACAAAGCCGCGACATCTGTTTTGACACCATTTTTGTCTTCTCTTATTGCCATTGCACTATGCTTTAATATAACATTTGGCATATCAATTTACAGGGATGGGAATTTATGATGCCATGAAATTTTGCAAGGCTGATATCTCAACTGTTTGCTTTGGATTGGCGGCTTCTATGGGTGCTTTTTTGTT
This sequence comes from Avena atlantica, assembly GCA_910589765.1. Taxonomy (NCBI): domain Eukaryota; kingdom Viridiplantae; phylum Streptophyta; class Magnoliopsida; order Poales; family Poaceae; genus Avena; species Avena atlantica. Next base: position 290,639,326 of record OU342735.1, read on the forward strand.
AGCTGCTGGGACAAGGGGGAAGAGATTTTGCATGCCAAATGCGAGAATTATGATCCATCAACCATCCGGGGGAGCTGGTGGGAAGGTAGGTATTTTCTATCGTGTTATGTTTGCTTTAACTAGTTACTGCTGAAATCATGAATTAGATTCTAAAAAAGATAGGTGCGTTTAATTATTGGATGTAGTTAGTTATATGAAACATCTTGTGTTCAAGTGGAGAAACTACGATGGCCTAAGACCACTGATAATTACTCACTTTTTGTATAATACCTTGAATTTTTCATGTATTTGCATAAGAATATATCAAGCATTTAAATCGGTTTGTTGACGAAGAACAAAGGTAGGAAGTCTTCTCTTAAAGGAGGTCTTGGTCCTGGAGGAGCAAAGCTTTCATACTCTAAATATCAGGTCTCACCCTACTCGACGTACCCGTAAACCTAGGTTTTGGTGGGTCGAAACCCACTTACAGGCATGTGGGAAAGGTATTCTCGCGTGCAGGCAGATTCCCGGAACCTCCAACTGAAGTAACAGAGGTTCTAACACTCCTAGTGTGTCTATGTTGTGTTGGGTATCTGGAACTTCTGGCGTTAATCCCAGAAGTTTTGTGATAGTTTTCTGGATGCACATGTCTTCATCATGTCAGGACTTCCGTGTCGAAATTCGGAGGTTATGGATTGTTCTCTGGAATCTTCAGTGTATGAAGATGAGGAGCATCTCACGCCAGAGGTTCTGAGTTTAGTCTTCACCTAAAATGAAACTGAGTTCGCTCAGCCGGTCCATTGATCCAATTAAATCCGGGATGAAATTTGTAGGTGAGAATTTATCTCGTAGAGGAGGTACTGGGATCTTGAGTTCATCTCCACACAAGATGGCTTGGAGGTGGAGGCACATGTCTCTCATAATCTAAACAAATCATATCTAACCCTAAAAATTAAGGGGGGAAGGGGTATTTGTAGCCTACCACCTAACCTTGAGTTTAGTTGGGTCAAGTAACTTACATTGCTGAGGCCCTTTTAGACTGCACACAGGCAGTAATGTGTTCTTCACGTGCTACTGAGGCATGAGATCAGACGGTCTGGCATTGAGTATGGACGGTCAGGCGTTAGTGCACATCCGGTGGCTTGGATGATCGTCTGAAGGCTGGACTTGGACTGTCCGGCTTGAGGTTGGGTCTCCAAATTTGTACATGTCGTGTCTTGGAGCTCCCAAAGTGATGTCCAACTTAAAGTCCCTCCTAGCTCAAGGTTCTCGTACCCTCAACCATAAGGATGCACACAGTTATAGCATTAAGTAGCATACCATCCTTGTTCAAATAAGTTGGACACGAGGCAAGGAGTAATTCATGTTTTGTTGGAGTGCCTTAGCTCGAACCCTTGTCATTGGTCCAATGTGTGTTGGGGAATTATTTGGAGCCCTCCTTTGAATTCATGGAGGTTTGCGGCTTGCGAAATTGGTGGTGTGCTTGACATGGTGATGGACATGGGTCCCTCTATATGACTACATTTATGTTGCAACTGATTTCCAACAATAATAGTATTTATGGAATCACATAGATAAGAATTGTTCAGAGATGGAGCACTTGGTCTTAAGCGGTCACTTGTTTCACCTCTCTGAAGCACTGGTACTGATAATTAGTATTTGGTGCATTGCGTTTTTCCAACACCGTGTCATCCCTAAAAAAACCCATGGCGATGGTTATGAGAAATTTAGTGTTTTTTTGGGTAAATAGGTATATACTCACTAGATCTATCATGTGACAATAATTAAGTCTGCATTTGATGCAAAGAAGGTAACCAGAAAGAAATTTGGGCTTCAAAATTGGAAAGGGAAAAAATAAATAGGTAGCATTCACCACAATTTTTTATTTTTCCTCATCTGTATATTGAATTTTAATTTATACTTTGTGAAAGATTTGAGTATATATATACCTATAACCAAAAATATCGAAGTTTCTCATATCCATTCGCATGACCTTTTGTGGTGGATGCGCCGAAATGTACCTACAATATGACGCACCTGGTATATCCTTGATAAATACCCCTAAATGCTTTTCAAATGCAAGTTCTGAATTTCGTTTTTACTTAATATTGAAAATAACTCTCCTACCTGGATAACACTTTCAGTCTTCTCTTTTTGGAGTCATTCTGGACCATGTTGGCACTGATCATAGTTGGTCATATATGGTTCATAATCTTTAGGAGCATTATCCGGTGCCAGTTCATCATGATGGACTTATGACATGATTTCTACTATAAACGATTTTGATAAATTATTTTATGGGAAATTTATATAACACTAGAAGTAAAGCTAAACACACAAACTGAAACTGGTAACATCCCTGCAGCAATATCAATTGCAATTGTGATTTTCAAAATGAAATTTTAAGATCATCCTCTTGAAGAGTGCGAACTTATGAATGCTATAAAAAATCATTTGTACTAGCTAGAATTCTTTTATCATCAGACGAAATTTTATATCATTCGTTGAATGGCATATGCGCCTGTAAGTGAAATTGTGGAAATCAGTCCAACGAACTTCTACAGTTTAGAGCATTGGTGCATAGGGGTGAAGACAGAGTGGATATCATCCATCCATCCGTCCGATGGAAGGGTTTTGGAGCAGGTTCCTTGGATTATCTCTAGAATTGGAGCCAGAGTTGGATAGTAAAAACCAGAAGTAGGATGTATGATCGGTCATAGGATAGTGCTATAAGTTGGAAATGGAGTTATCTGAGATTTCTAGGATAATATCCGGAAATCTTTTCATGGATATCCCGACATCTGCATAGCGCATGTTCTTTGTGTGCACACAATGTGGAGGATCAGAGGGGGATCATGGAAATATGTAGAAAATAAAATTCTGACCAGCAACTAACAAGTTTGTTCTTAGAATGGAAAAACAAAAGAGAACTCATTGTTCCAATTTAAGACATGCAAGGCTCCTCCCACGTACATGTTTCCGGCAGGAAGGGAGACATATGGCTATCTATTGCCGTGACCGCCACCTTTATATCTTTCGCAAACACCATGTGGCACTCTCCACAGCTCCGCTCTCGATGTGGCCACCTATCTGTGTAGCCACCTCGCCCTTCATCGAGGCAACATCCTCCTCTTCCTCTTCCTAGCTGGAAGTCTGGACTCTTAAGCGGCTGCAGCTGGTGTCATAGGGCAGAGTACAAATGTGTTGTTTTCATTTGAAGGAGTAGTTGCTGGTGCGGCCATCATGTGTGACTCCTCTATCGAATTACAATGGTCTTCCAAGGAGCATGTGGCAAACTGTCATTGGCACGACATCACACTCGACGGTGTCTTCATATGGACCAATCTTGAAAGAGACTTGGACTTTGTATTTGATCTTGAAGGTTCATTGGACATGATAGGGATGGGAATGCTTCATAGATGCCAACTTGAGTTGTTGCAAAGCTCCTCGCTTGCCAAGTTATGACAACTTCCTCCATCTATAATCATTTTGATAGATTTTCCATCCACACCGTCTAGTTTGGAAGAGATTGCACCTTTGGTCTTGCTCAACTTGGACATTGGTGGTCAATACTCTTGTGATTACGAGCGTTGGTATTGAGTCGGGCTCACAAAGGAGTTCATCGTTATCACATCTTGTTCTTGTAGTAGGTGAACTTGCTTCAAAGCCTCATTTTGTCCTTCACTCATTTTCTCATGTTCTCCATTATCCATTAATATCACGACCTTGATGTTGGGGCATTCATAGGACTTGTGGCCATCATTCTTGCACTTATAACATATAAGTTCTCTTTCCCGTTGATGTTTGAGAGGAACTTGTTGATGGTGCTGTCTTCATGCTTGATTGGCGGCTCGAGGAAGTCGGAGGTCTTGTAGGAGAAGCTTGTTCCAAAGAAGATTCTTGTTGGGAGTACTTTGTGGCGTAGTCTTGCTTGGACTTGAAGTAGCGGAGATCATTTTGTACTCTTCTCTTGGCCTTGCAAGCTTGATGGACTAACTCAATAATGGAGTTGTAAGGTTGCAACTCGGTGACCCTCTTTATTGGATAGTTCAATCCATTCAAGAATCTTGCCATTGTTTGTTTTGAGGATTCCAATATGTTTGCTCTTATCATTGAAACCTCCATCTCCTTGTAGTACTCATCCACACTCTTGATTCCTTGTTTTAAGCTTTGTAGCTTGTTGAAGAGATATCTTTTGTAGTGTTTCAGGACGAATTGCTCATGCATGGTCTCCTTCATTTCTCAAGTTTCAATTTTTGGTTCCAAGTTCTCTTCATGCTCTTTTTACACTTGCTCCCACCAAAGGTTCGTATAGTTTTCAAACTCTAGAGATGCCATGGCAACCTTCTTGGCTTCGGAGTAATTGTGTATGCAGAAGATCTTGTTGACCTTGAGTGCCTATGAGAGATTGGATTCCAGGTCATTTTCTCCCGAGAAAGCAGGCATCGTGAATTTGAGCTTGCCGATCTTTTCTTCATTGTTATGGCGGCGACTGTGATGATCTCGCTCACTTTCTGCACTTGATTCGCGATGCCGATGTCGGTGGTGGTGCGATGATGAGGACGCTGTGCTTGGTCATTGCCTTCATCATCTCCATCATCGTCTTCGGGGTCACCGTCCGGTTTTCCATTTTGTTGTTGTCGTTCTTGTTTTGGAGGAGGTGGTGGAGGACATTGATGATGACACCGGTTGTCTTGACGATGTTGTGCTTTAGGATTGACAATTTGATGATCTTGTTCTTCACGTCTTGGTGGTTGTATGTTGTCGCAACAAGGTTGAGGATTTGGTGGAGGCTCTTCTTGATGTCGTTGATATTCTTGGAGTGGTGCTTGAGGATGCTCTTGTTGTTCGTTTCTTGGGATAGTGTGACTTGCGTCACGTCTTTGTTGGGCTTCTTCAATCACATTTTTGTGTTGTGGGTCCAGACTTTTGCTCGCGTTACGGCTTGAGCGAGATCTTGAAGAGTGGTCGAAACGGCTTGAGCTTGATGAGCCGCCTTGAGCCATCCTCCTAATAAGTTCTTTAATGTGGTTGAAGCATTGATCCAATCGTTCGTTCACTTCGGCTAAGCGAATCTTGGTCTCCAGTTGGAATTGTTGGACTCGGCCTTCATAGCTATTGAAGCGATCTTGTGTTGCTCGACGAAGTCCAAAGTATTCATCATGAGTGACAAATGGACCTTCATGTGGTTCTTTTTCCATATCGCCTTTACTGTCCCTAGCCATTATCTCATAAGACAAGATTTAAGTAGCACGGATGATATATTATCCGTCACCTTGCTTACCTTGTAGGTAGTATTGTCTCAAGTGGATTGGCCAAGAATAAATCGATAGGCACTAGGTAAAGTGGCTTGTCAAACAAGTACCAAGAGGCAACTCAACGCACACGCTTCAGTGGGTGGATAGGTTAGAAAAAGTGCAAAGCAAATGGAAAAACCAAACAAAAAGGTTATGTCAAAAGTGGGTAAAATCCAACAAGAAAACAATGTCAAAGGAAAAGGTCAAAAAGGGTGATGAGATCGTACGACTAGCACGATTATGGAGATAAATAGGCTTAGCACGATTATGGAAAATGAGCAACGAACAAAATGTTCCTAACAAAGACTAATGCTCGGTGTCGTGCCAACATAAGGAGAGATCGTATCTCGCTTGCCAAAAGTCGAGAAGCAACGGATTTGTACACTTGTCTTGCTCTATCTCGCGCTCTTGCTTACAAGCTTTCAAACTCTTTTGTATTGGAGGCTTTCTTTTCTACTTTTATCTCCTTTTTTTGATATTTTTCTCTCCTTTTATTCTTTGGAGTCAACTTTTGCTATTGGCTATGCACTATCTTATGGATAAGTCTCTGTACTATGGTCTTTGTGGGGTTGCAGCACACATGGTCCTTGTGTCAAGGACTGGCAGTTAGGATAGAGCATCAAGGACTGGCTGTTAGGATAGAATCCTTGACTACTGCTTTAGGATAGCATCTAGCATATGCTTGGCTGGTTAGCAGCCTATAAATATGTATCCCCATCCCCTCAGTTTGGCATGGAATTTGTGTGAGTTTGTGTGAGAAATAAAACTAGAAAATTGCCCCAACTCCTAGTGTCATCCTCTTCTTCAATGAGATTAAATTTTGAAATCCTATCAAGTGGCATCAGAGCGAGGTTGTCTTGTAGGCTGAGTGTTTCATGCTCATCCCCTTCACCGGGCGTGGAGCAGCCCTAGCGGGCAAGTGCAGCAGCTCAAGTTGTCCCTAGTGGCCTCTCTCCTTCCACGCAGTCAAGCAGCAGCTCTCCCTCGACGCAACAGCCCCCCAGCGGCTAGCCATGTCCACAGGTCGCTCTCAGCACTCGGCTACCTCGAGCGTGCGGCGTCAGCGGGAGGCCAAGCTCGCCGCGGCAGAGGAGTGTGAGCGGGCAGCGGCAGCAAGCGTTGCGGCAGTAGCAAGGGTGTCAAGGCTGGCAACGGCGGAACTGGCAGCAGCCAGAGCGGAGGAAGAAACAGCAAAAGCGTGGAAGCAGCACGTGCGGAAGCCGCGGAGGTCCAGGCTCTGCGCGGCAGCATCAACGGCTCCGTTTCAGGCGACGGTAAGCGTCATGCAAACCATGACGACGCAGCCCACAAGCGGACGGTGCAGTGGGCAGTCGAGCACGCCCAAGTGCACGACGGTGGCACTCTTGGAGGAGGCGCGCACGGTGACGGTGGCTGAAACGACCAAGGCCGCAGCCTCTATGGGGTTCGGACTGTGGTGACAGACGTTGGTCCCGTTGCTAGGTGGCCTACCCTCACCAAAACCAACTACGTCGAGTGGGCCGTGGTCATGAGGGTCTGGCTCCAGTGCGGCACATGTGGGAGGCAGTCCAGGATGCCAACGTCGACCACCATGACGATTGACGGGCGCTGGACGCCCTCATCGCTGCAGTCCCGCCCGAGATGCAGTTCTCGCTTTCCAACAAGCGGATTGCTAAGGAGGCCTGGGATGCCATCACTGCGTCGCGCATCGGCATCGACCATGCTCGCAAGTCCATTCCGTAGGAACTTTGCAAGGAGTGGGATAACCTGACCTTCAAGCCAAGTGAGGACGGTTGCTGCAGAAGATGGTGCAGTTTGGCGATGTCACCTACGACGAGGAAAGAGTTGCCGAGAAGCTCTTTTGCCGCGTCCCCGCGAAGTACAAGCAGATGGCTCGCTCGATCGAATCCCTGCTGGACCTTAGCACGATGTCGATCGAGGAGGCAATAGGTCGCCTGAAGGTCGTCGATACCGACGAGCCACAACTTCTCTCGAGTTTGTGCGGCATGCGGCGCGGTTTGGCATAGGTGCGCCGGGTATGAGGTCGATGCGGTGCTCGATTTCGCAAAGGAGATAGTCCATGAGGGAGCTCTTCGGGAAACACATCCTTGAATTCCTGCAAAATAGCCATCAAAGAGGGAGGAACATTTGTCAAGTCATTAGTTCCTTGTGCTAGTCCCTTGCAAATAAGGACATAGTGCAAGATGGATGGGTTCTTCCGCACTTCTCTCATCTCACTTTTGGTGGCAAGAAGAACACTCTTGTTTTTCCCACTCAAGTTTGGCTTGTGGCTCTCACTCTCTATATGGTGGTTCTCTCGCTCACCGCTCTTCTCACAAGATGGTTTTGTGTTTTGTGCCCTCGCTAAAGCCTTTGCATTATCGTTTATACGACCATCATGCAAAGCACCCTGTCGTATTGCCACGGCCTACCAAGCAAACTATGGCACACCGTCATTGGGACCACATCACACTCTACCGTGTCCTTGTATGGTCTAATTGAGAAAGTGACCGAAACAGTGTGCTTGATCTCCACAGACCCTTAGTCACTTAGCCATTGTATATGGTAGGGGTGCTTGTGTGGATGGAGGGTGAGGTTGAGCTTCTCACACAACTCGGTGCTTGCAAGATTGTGGCAACTCCCTCCATCAATGACAATTTTAATTGATTTCCCATTGATACCGGCACGTGTTTGGAAGATCTTTGATCTTCATGTTCTTGGGCTTGAGTGGTCAAGACCCTTGTGACAACAAGCGATGGACTTGCGTCATGCTCACACATGACTAGTTTTTGGTCATCTTCTACATGTTGCCTTGTCAATGCTTCTTTGACTCTTGCATCGAACTCATCTTCACTTAAGTATTCTTCATCGCCATTGCCATGGATGAACAAAACTTTCTTGTTTCCACATGTGGCCGACTTGTGTCCTTTGCCTCCACACTTGTATCATTCACCGTTGAATGGTGGGTTATCCTTTGTATATTTGCCACTTGGGGGCGGTTTTCCTTGAGGAAGTGTTGGTTTGAAGGGAAGCTTGGAGGTACTTGAGGAGCTTCCATTGAGGTTGGTTGGTATAGTGGTTGGTGCTTGCTTGTAGGTGAAGTACGTCTTTGGCTTGTGGTACTTGATGTCCTTTTGTACTGATGTTTGGTTTTTGTTGCGATGTGCACAAGCTCAACCATGTTCTTATACCTTTGGAACTCGGTGATGCGCTTGATTGGATGGTTCAAGCCATTAAGAAAACGCGCCATTGTTCGCTCGTCGCGCTCTTTAATGTTGGCGCGGATCATGTTGAGCTCTATTTGCTTGAAATACTATTCCACGGTCTTTGTCCCTTGGATAAGCGTTCGAAGCTTGTTGAAGAGGTCACGCATGTAGTGTGAGGGAACAAAGTGGGATCTCATATGAGTCTTCATATCTTGCCAAGTGTTGATAGGGGCCTCTTCCCTTGCTTCACGAGCGAGTTGAATTTGTTCCCACCAAAGGTTGGCGTACTCATCAAACTCTAGGGATGCCATGGCCATCATCACTCATTGCTATAGTTGTGCATGCAGAAGATCTTGTCAACTTTGAGTGCCCATGAGAGATACTCTTCGGGATCATTGGAACCGGTGAACTTGGGCATGGTGAATTTGAGCTTGCCAAAAGTTTCTATTTCATTGCGGTTCCGGTATCGGTGGTTGCCATGATGGTGGTGGCCATCTTCATCATCCGAGCTATCACGTCTTGCTTAGTGATGGTGTTGTTGCCCTTGCGGTTGTTGTTGAACCGCGTTTGGTGGAACTTGGTCCTCGCGAAGAGCTTGGGGAGCTTGCTCTTGCTCTTGGCATGATTGTTGACGAGGTTGAGGCGCTTGGGCCTCACGAGGTTGTTTAGGATCTTGGCCGTCATGGCGACGAGCATGGTCTTGAGCCACGTGACGAGGAGGACGTTGTGCCACATGTACAATTGGACGCTCCCTTTCTTCATGTTCAGGGGGAGGCTCATCATGGTGACCATGTTGTCGGCGTTGATGATCATGATGATTATGACGTCTTGGTGGGTCTTCAAGTGCTTCACGTTAACGGCGAGCTTGTTGTACCAAGTCAGAGGCATCACTTGTTGTTGAGAGAATGTCTTGTGGCCTTTGACGAGGGACTTGAGGTTCCACTTGAGGTCGCTCACGTGGATGCTCTTGTTGGATCTAGTGCCCTTGCGTGGTGACGTTGCGCTTCTCGTCTTGGAGGTCGTGCAGAGAGGTCACCATCATAGCTTGACGTCGCGGCGTGCCGAGGAGAGGGTACCGCTTGCGAAGAGCTCATGGAGTGGAGTATTGATCCTTTGTTGCGCCTTGCAGTACGATGGTGCGAAGAGCTTGACGCACTCGAGGAATGCCTTGAAGAGCTTGATGCGTGAGAACGCTGCCTTGCCAAACCATCAATGAGATGTTGGAGTTTGTCGTCATTTGCGGCGACGACGCGTTGAAGAGCTTCATTTTGATGCCCGATGTTGTATTGCATTGCATGCATTTGTCCTCGGATCTCCTTGAAGCGGTTGTCGATGCTCTTAAACTCCATTTGAGTTTCGCTAAATTGTTCATCTTGGCGCTTCTCAAGGGCGTCGCAATGGTAGTTGAATTCTCCTCGAATCTTCCAATGATTTGCTCTTGTCATGTATTGGTCTTCGTCCTCTTGAGGTGGAGGTGGTTGGTTTGTCTCACCGTTCCTATCCATGATGCAAAACCAATAAGGATTGTACATGGAAGGCAATATGTCCTCTTGAGGTGGAGGTGGTTGGTTTGTGTAACACCCTTAGAATCGGCTCTATGCAAGTTTTAGCGAAACCCGCCAAACCCGCATAGAAACGATTCGAAGGTGCCCACCAGGCACTTTCGTGCGGGTGGAAAACGAAGTAATAACATTACACAACAGTCCTCGATGGGACCCACAGAACAAATATATACAGCAGCGACTCAACGAGTCAAGAATACAGATATACAGAACAAAGATCCAAATCACCTTGAAAACGATACAGCGTCCAACTACGGACAAGATGCAAATGGGGCTAAGAGCCCTGAAGAATAACCAATGGCGTCCATAACCCTGCCCAGGCCAAGCCGGAAGGGTAACCCTGCTAACGGCGTCGCTCTCAAAACCTGCTTAAACAAAAGGGGTGCCGACAAAGGGCAAAGGAAAAAGAGGAGCGTCAGTACTGAGGCCAGTACACGGCGAGACTAGAATTCGGCGGTCCTCGCCTACACAGGTATGGTGGACTGAAGCGGCAGCGGCAGCATGCACTAAACAACCTATAGAGACTCGATGTTACTGACGGCTATCAGAGAGGGGTAAGAAAGACCTGTCCGGAACCAGCCTGATACTAACACCAAACAATCCCATCCTGGTATTCCCCCTCGAGACCAAACGAGGAAGTCAACCGAGGAACTCACACCGTTGGCAGTTTTATTTATTCAGTTATCGTTGCAGTAATTACTAGTCAGGTATAGGTAATCATCCTGATAAAATAAGCAGTGGGCCGTTTTAGTTAACCATTCCGTTGTAGTTGCGACACTTACTAGTCAGATACAATTAGCATGAGATAACCCAAAACCCATCAGTTGTTGGTACTTTTATTTGGCCATTCCGTTGTAGTGAAGCTGATTACTAGTCATATCGGATACAAGTCAATTTATAACAGTAAACTTTAGTTATAGTTGTCTATGATCAAGCACTGTGCTCCAAGTCGTCCATAACCGCGGACACGGCTTCTCGAAAAGATTTAACCTTGCAGGGGTGCACCAAAGTATCCACAAGCACTTCGACCCTTTTTGCCAGATCAGTTAACATACACCCATCGGTATGTCGGCGGGGCCTAAGTCACGACGTTCCCAGACCCAAAGCAAGTACATGGGGGCCACCCCACCAAGTCGAACCCGCAACGAAGTCGGCCGGTCTCCGAGACGGACTTAGGGTTTGGGTAGACGGCTGTGAACGACAGCAAATCCCAAAACTGGGACTGTCGACACCGCGAAAACGTGTCCCGATCCTAAACAGTACAGTGTGCTCCTCGCACAAACGTAAATAAAACAGTAAAGCATGGCATAAGTACAGGATAGTGAATAAAACCTCAAACTAGTTTGTGGCCCCCAGTACAATACTTTGAAATCAGGTAATAATCAATGGGGGGCCCATATCTCCCCACCTGTGGTTAGCGCGCTCGATCTCGGAACAGGTGTCAAGAACTCGGGGTCCTACGAGACACAAGTGGGCGGTCGGAAACCAGATATTATCTATCACCCACCGATGCCTCTGCTTACTTACTTCAATTTTAGTTGTTAAACAGTAATTAAAGTGAACGAAAAGTAAAGCCATGATCATCTCTAACAATAAACATGCGGCACTTCTCCAACAACTGTGGTACTTGACGACACGCAACAACACTTGAGCAAGCGACTACGACGCGTGTGTCCAACTATCTACCAAACAACAGGTAATAGGATGTGTCCAAGGCTATATATGGCTGCAAGGGATATCACGGGTACGAAAACTAGAGCAACGCAACACAGATAGCAATAGATCAACAGGAGGGAATAAATACTATAAAAGGAAGATAGGTAGAAAGGGGGAGGCGCTCGCCTGAAAACATTGTCGAAGGTTCGACCGAAGATCGGGTCGGTACTCGCATCAACTCAACGGCCTTATCCGCGAAGAAGCAAAACACTAGAATAAACACCGGATGCAATATTTAATACTAAGGCAAAAGATCGGCATGATGCATGTATGATGTATGACATGGCAAAGGTGCGATGCGATTAGGTTATATTAAGTGGAACCGGGGTCCCGACCTTAAACATATGGTGCAAGTTGTTCCCGCAATTTAAATGTTGTTTAACAGGGCAGAACATATCACGGGTTCGCTATACAAGTTTAAATGAGGCCGATATGAGACTGGATTTGCCCGCATAGGGGCCCCATATTTAATTATATGGTGAATCGGCATAAGGCCCCCTAACCACATGACAAGTATGCATGCATGAACAATTAAATATGCAACAATTTATATAGTTGGCAATTTATAAAATAGGGTTCTCGGATAAGGGTCACACATCTGGGTTCGGAAGATCTTGGTTCCGGGGGCCGGGGTCGGGTTCGGTCTCAAGGTTCGGATCTAGGGTTCGGCCTCGACGGGATCGTCCTCGGACAACGGAAGTCGATCTTGTCGCACCCGAGCAGAAGAACTTGGTTGGCGTCGGGGCACATCGGGTCCGCCCTGGTCGGTGCCGATCTTGTCGTCACGAAGATCTTGTCGGGTCCTCGAATCAGATCGGTCTTGGCGTACGGGATGAAGATCTTGGGATCCGGGTTCTCGGCGAACTTGGCGTCCGGGAAGGAGTACTTGTCGCACCGGGGTCGTCGGGCATGTCGTCGGCTTTTCTGGGCCGAAGCACTTGGCGTCCGAGAGACGAACTTGGGGGTTCGACGGGATTCGGTTCTGTTCCGCCGGGATCGGTCTTCGGGATCCGGGGCGTCGAGGTTTCGGGGTCTCGACCATCGGATCGAGAATCTTGGCGATCCGGGAAGGAGGCCTCGGGGTCTTCAGATTCCGTGAAGTTCCGTCTTCGGGGTTCTTTGCTTCTCGGAATCTCTTGGCTACCTCACCTCACTGTCAACGCACAATCACCACACCACACCCACCAACAGCACTTCTCCGCTTCTACAACGCCACACCAACATGTCTAAAAGCAGCAGGCCAACTCGTGTACTTGACAGGAACATGGGACTCCAACACGGACGAGCGGTTGCAGGACTCGGCATCACAACAAGGGCTCAAAGCACGGTGGGGCGGCGCACAGAAGCAGAGGCAGCGGGGCTCCATGCCGTCGGGCGCTGGCCGGAGGACGCGGGCTGGTGGCGGGCCGGTGCAGGGGCGGCGGGTTCGGGGAGGAGACGCGCCAGGGGAGGCCGGAGCGGGGAGGGGAGCCGGCGAGGGGCAGGGCGGTGCGAGGCGGAGGGCGTCGGGCGCGAGGACGGGCGCGCCGTGGGAGGAGGACGCGGGGCCGACGGGGAGGTGGCGAGGGGCGGCGGGGAAGGCCGGCCGGGAGAGGGCGCGACGGCGCAGCTCCGGCCAGAGGAGGGGCGACCAGAGGGAGCGGAGCAAGGACGGGGAGAGCGGGAGGCGCGCGGCCGGCGAGGGAGAGACGGCCGAGGAGGCGACGGCCGGCGACGGTGGAGGCGGGTGGTGGCGGGTCGCTGCCGACGGCGAGGCAGGGCCGAGCGCGGGGTCGGGAGAGGTGAGCGCGGGCGCTCCGGCGGGCGGAGGCCGGCGGGGCGCCAGAGAGGGAAGGGTGGAGGGAGGTGGCCGGGGCAGTCGGCGAGAAGGCGGAGAGGGTGCGCCGGCGGGAGCTTGCCGAGGGGAGGAGGCGGCCTCGGCGCCTGGGGGAGACGCGGGGGAGGGAGAAGACAGGAGGGGGGTCTGGGGACGTGGGGCCAGGTGGGGCCGGTCGGGGAGGGAGGGGGAGTGGGTAGCGTGGGCAGGGGGTGGACCGGGTCCGGGGGCGGGGCTGGCGCGTGGGGGGCGCGTGGCCTGGGTGGCGGGACCCACAGGGCAGGGGGAGGGGTCGGTTTTGGGAGGGAGTGTGGCTGGGCCAGGTGGCGGCGTGGGAGTGGTTGGGGGAAGGGAGAGGGTGAGGTGTCAGGTGGGGATTGGTGGGGGTGATGTGGAGGAGGGTGGGTAGAATAGGACTAGGTGAACTTAGGAATTAGAGGGGCGGGTTTAGGTGGACCGATTTAAATACGGGGGTGGTCGTTCGGGTCGAATCGGCCCGTTCGACTGCCCCACTAAAAATAATTTAATATTTTATTTGTTTTAAATGCACCGTTTGCAAACCGATAGCAGACAAACAAAATAATCCGGAGACCCGGGCTTTGCGTTTGAACGAAGACGGGGCGTTTTAGAAACACAAAATAGGTTTTTCTGCAAATAGTTTTATGCAAGCAAATGCAAGATGATTACGATGCTCAAATGCAATGTGGCATGATGACATGAGCATGCGGTCATGATGATGCAATGCACAAATTCAACGCGATTTTCTAGTAGTGGTTTTGCGAGATGTCACAGTTTGTCTCACCGTTCCTATCCATAAAGCAAAACCAATAAGGATTGTATATGGAAGGTAATATGTGGTGGGGGTTAGCCTTTTACCTCACCTTGGGTATTGTATCACACTAGTTGCCACACGTGCGAACTAAAAGTTTGCAAAGTGAAATCGCAAAGAAAACTCACACTAAAGGAAGAATTACAACTCTCAAAAGCTTTTGATGGAAAGTTAGGATTATGGAAAACCAGACGAAACGATCCAAAGAAAAGGCTATTGATAAAGGTGGTAAATAACCAAATATCAAAAGCAAAAAGGATACGATCTACAAAAACACGAGGGAACACACACGTTGAGATGAATGGGGTTAGCACGACTATAAAAATGAGCACAAAATGTCCTAACGAAGACTAAGCTCGGTGTCGTGCCAACGCAAAGCAACAAATTTGTGCACCTGCCTTGGTCGCGCTTCTTCTCTCTTTTTGCTTACAAGCTTGATACTCTCTTTATATTGGGAGACTATGTATCCTACTATTTTTCTTTTGCTTTTTATCTTTTTTTATTCTTTTTCTCCCTTTCTATACTACTATGTTAGCTTTTGTACTTGCTTACACACTCTCACTTTCCAAAGGCAAGTATACAATGCTTAACAAAATGAGCTGCTCTCATGGGATAGATACACACAAAGGAAGATATGGGTCTAACAAAATGGTGCAAGTTATACCCAGTGGCGGACCCAGCCAGGAAATTTAGTGGGGGCAATTCATATGAGTGGGGGCATTTCTTGTATAAATTAGAAAATTTAAAATATTTTTTCTTTAAATATGAACAGATTGCACTAAAATTCAAAAAATTGAGTGGGGGCCACTCAGCTATACATGGGTCCGCCCCTGGTTATACCTTTGGTATTGTTGACGACTTGCTACCGGTGTTGGGGAGGATGTTCGGGTGTCGCGGTGTCGAAGAGCGCGAGATATACTGAGGTGTGGAAGCTTGCTGTTAGTTTTGACGACACACACACGAAACACGAACACAAGGAAGGAAACTGTCAAAATTGGTGGGGGCCAGAATTTTTTTTGGCGCAGCAGCTGGCGGCGCCTGCTCTGTCGCCAGAAATTTCGTTCGCGGGCCCGGTGGCGCCGGGGATTTCGACTGAATTTTCGGTGGCAGAACCGGTTCGCCGGAATGCTCGTCGAAACCTGTTCGTGACGAACTCCAAAAGGTCAAACTGAGAAATCCGTCAAAATTGGGCTGGGGGAAGGTCAAGGAATGTAGATCAACACCCAAAGCAACAGATCTATGGACCAAAACCACGAAAAACTCACCAAATCCAAAGATTGATCCGAAGGAAAATTGGGGCTCTTTTTTGGGGATTTTTGAATTTTTGGTGGATCGAAGAAAAATTTGAGGGGAAATTTGTGATCAACCTTGCTCTTGATACCAATATGTTAGGGGTAACCCCTTAGGGTTGCTCGATCTTTCAGGAATTCCCGTGGAAATCGAGATGGAGGCGAGGGGGAGGATGAAATCCAACGACTCACATGCGAAGAACTCGATAAACACACGTAAACACACGAAGGCGCGGCACAAACCAATAGCTCAACGCCGACGGCAACCGGTCCGGCACAATCCCTAGGATCGGTGACAGGCAAGACACTCTCTCACAACCAACAACGGGGGTGAGAGGCTTGATCAGATCTTGAGGCTTGATGAGATCTTGACTACTTGGAGACGTGACACCGACTCCAAGGACTTGTACAACTTGAACGCACTAGGCAAAATCCAACAGGTTGGGATAATTGGTGCTCCTTGTCAAGGAGCATGAGACTAGCAATAGATAGATCCTCTAGGGTTTCTTCTATTACAATTATCCAAGTCTAGGGATTACAATGGAGGGTAGGGGCTATTTATAGGCTAGCCACTTAAATTTTTTTTTGAACGAGGGGAAGGACCCAGAAGGGTCCCGAGCTGCATTAATAGGTGGGCATGATTACAAACAGGGCATCAGACTTTAGGAAAATGACACACAAGCCCTGGTCTTTTACAAAAAGGACCTCAAAATAAAAATAAGAAATGCAATCGAGTCCTTCTCCACCGGGGACGAAGATGCACTCTACGCCACGGCCGCCAGCACCGATGCCGGGGACAGAACCACTAGGCGATGGTGAGGCGAGAAGCGCCGTGACGGAGTGGCATAGGGGCCTCCACAAAGGCAGGAACGCCAGGAGGTTGAGGAATCCGCGGCTCGTCCAGAACCACCGCGCGGAGTGGCATCCAAGACCAAGAATAGCAACGGCGCATGTTCGCCGTCGCTTGGGAGCTCCGCCAGTTGCAGCAAGAAATCCCCACCGGAGAGGGGAGAGGAAGACACCAACCTTCACACCACTTTGACCACCACCATGATGGCTGCAGAGGAGAGGAAGGCGGGTAGAACAACCCTTCTCCTCGCCAGAAGCGCAGTCCTTCAATAGCTGTCGAAATAGTCGCTGGCCACCGTCGGGATCCGGGCTGCTGCCACAAGCCGGAGGAGGTAGCCGAAGAAGAGAGTTGCCGAAGGTGCGCAGAGCTTGGGCTTTATTTAAGGGGTGAGTAGTGGTTTCCCCGGCCGCCGCCTTTGGCTCTCCCTGTGAGAGCGCCGCCGCGGAGGGGAAGGGACTACATCGAGCAGGAGGAGGCCCGACTCCACCCGCTTGAAGCACCCATGGCAAGCCTTATTCAGAGAGATGCTCGCCCTCAACCAGCTTCTCAGCACTGCCGCTTGCCACCATCGGGGTGCGTCGAAGCAGGGGAGGCGCGAGGTGCGGTGGATCTGGCCGCCGGAGTCCACCGACCTACTCTCAGACGCCACAGGGGCAGACACCACCAGGGAAAAAACTATAACTACTATAATACAAAGGGGTGGGACCCTCACCCAGTCTCGACGCCGGCCATCGCCGGAGAAGAGAGGGGGAGGGGCCGGACAACCCCGGGAAGGAGTGAGCTTTGGACGGGAGATGGGGGAGAGGAGAGAGAGCGCTCGTCGGCTGGATCACTGACACAGCTAGCCACTTAAATAGGGGTACTTTTGGAACAAAAAGGTAAAGTCTAGGCGAAATAGGGGAGTACGCGGGCTGAGTCCAAGAGTTGACTTGTTCCTGGGCGGTTCCGGTGGTAAGTCCGGCGGCGTCAAAGTTGCCGCCGACGGTATTTTCGGTCGCGTACCGAAACGCCTTACAGAAGCATGTTTCGGCTGTCGTTGGCTGGCTTCAGTGGCTGCCCCGGTAGTTCCAGCGAGGGATCGGTTCGCCGGGCGCTGCACCAGAAATTCCGACGGGGAAACCGATTCGTCGATCCTGGCGCCGGTTTGTCCTGGAGCTTCTTCTCATGTTGCCTTGAGTCCTTTTCATGGCGATGCTTCATGGGGTTCATGGCTGAGGATGCACAAAGTATTGGCATGAAGTAGCAAGCCATCCAAGGATGTATCGAAAATTCAAAATTACACGAGGAGAGGAGCGAGTTAACCTTAGCTTGTAGGAGTTTGGCATGAACACATGTCATTGGTCCACTTGGGGGCTAGGAGGAGAAGATGTAGAGGCGTTTGTGGGACGAGCTGCATCACTAAGTCAAAGGGATTAGCCACAGGGGCTATTTATTGCTAGGGGCGAAAGGGTAGGTAAAATGAATATTCCATGACATCAAACCCAAAGCTATGCACAGACAGGGAGTTTTGGCGATAAGTTCAGTGTGGCCGGAGTTGGCGCCAATCATTTCGGTGGGTAGGTCGGCTAGGCCGGAGCTGTGGCCGGATAGTTTGGCTGCTGCCGGTTCAGTCGGTGGAAGACACACACCTATACTGTAAGGCTTTTCGGCGGGGGCCGGGCTCGACCGGTTCTAGCGTCGACATGTCCGGCGGTGGGGTTGGCAGGCCGGGCCTAGGGCTGGATTGGCTTACGATTCTGGCCGTGGGTTTGGCTGGCCGGACCTGGCGCCAGCTTCAGCGGTCCGTCTTGTACGTCCTTGTCTCCTCTTGGCATTCTGTCTTGGGGATCATAGCTGAGGATACACAAGGTATTGGCATGAAGTAACATGCCATTCAAAGGCGAGTCAAAGTCATACATAGAGAGGAGTGAGTTCACCTTATCATGTAGTAGTTTGGCTTGGGCACGGGTCATCGGTTCGATGGCGTAGTAGATGGAGTGACGTCACCACTGGCTGCGCGAGTCCTTGGGAGCAGGGCCAGAGAGTCCAGGGTAGGGGTGTCAGACACTCCGGCGTGTAGGCCTTGGAGTCTCTGATCCTGGAGTGGTTGCTTTTTACGCCTTCTCTACCATGCTTCTTGCTTAGGGGCATTGGCTCCTCGGGCATCCTCTGCAGCTCCTCTTGTCGCCATGATCATGGTAGTCATACAATAGGTGTTTGGCTCAAGTAGGATCCCATTCAAGTGAGGACTAGCGAAGAGCAAGAGATGGAAGAAGTTCACCTTAGGTGCCATGGTTGGAGTAGCATGACATGGTTAAATGATGATTACCATATGATGGGCTACATCAAGATCCGTGCCCGGCCAACCTTGTCTCTTGTGCCGATCTTCACGTCCTTGCCGCCCATGATGGTGTCGCCATGCTTGCTGGTCATTACCATTCCAAAGCGGGACTCCACCGACTAGGCAAAGATCCATATCTGAAGATCGATATCTCTGGTCACACTGAAAACGAGTCGGCGGTGCAAGATCTATTGTTGTCAATGACGGTTGGCGCTGTAGAGATCCGCATCGGCCCTCTTGCGTGATCGTGCGCATCGAATCCCTCTACCCTCTTGTATTGATTGAGGGGTGAATGAATTGAGCTCCCACCTCTCCCCTTGGGGGGTTTATATAGAGAAAGGGTCTTTGAAAAACGATCAGTGCTACCCTTCATGGTGGTAGGTAGGAGGGGTACAATGGTAAAGTTTGGTCCACTAGCCCATGAGGGATGTGGATGAGAGAGGAGATGGGCCTTTAGCCCAAGGTTGACTAGTCCAATTAGGCCTCCACTTGATGGGCTTCTTGCTTCATGGCTATGGCTTCATATCTTTTATGTCTTGTAGATATCTTTGACATGTTGACCAGCCCATGACAGTGGGTCCTTGTTGACCGGTTCTTTGGTTTGGCTTTGCTTGACCATTGTCCACTTAGGTGCCTAGTAGGCTTGGGGGATTCCATTAGGAGGGTGATTCCCATTCTTATGACAACTAGACTAGAGAAACATAGGTGTAACAGAGGTGTGTTTGCATGTGGTGTTTTCGTCTTATCTGTGTTTGCTGCCATCTTCATTCAAGAATGAGTTGCAATCAACTTCTTTGTGGAAGGTGTGAAACTTATGTGTAAAATTTCTAATTATAGTTGTGCTTCCAATATTCGAACCGTGAGCATAGATGACACTTACATGAGGCATTTTCAGAGCCACAGCATAGCATCTGAAATACGCAATTAACAATGAGACGTCCCACAAGCAGCCATAACTAGTCCGGAGCCTACAAACAGTGTTATACTAATAGCAACAAGTTTGGCATTAATGAACTGAGTAAATAAAAGGAAACAACAAGCATTTCCTTCTTCCAATGGTGCAGCGGTGCAGCTATGTCAAGGGCCGAGGAATGAGGCAGTGTTGCTAGGGCAGGCCGGCAGGGGAGGGCGGCATGTACCAAAGCTGCTAGGGCAGCAAGGGGGTGGATGCCAGACAGTGTGGCGCTGAAGAATCGGGGAGAGAGGATAGAACTGGGTCACTGGTGAGATTGGATATGACTGGGCCAGAGATTTTTTTTCTTGGTCGCTGCCTGAGGGGTATCGTGCTTTGGTCAGTTGGGTGGCTCAGTTGTAGTGTGGGTGTTTCTTCCAAGTGTTGTCTCCATGCGAGAACCAAGCGCTGGCTTGGTGGCAAGGCTAGCGAGTGCGCAGCCAGCCCACCCGGGTTCGATTCCCCATGGGGATCGAATTAAACGGGGTGTTATCCGAGCGCGTATAATTCGCTGCTGGAGAGGTCTCATCTACCTAACAACGTATAGCCCGCGTGGGATCATTCCCTGGGGGTCAACGTTGTCTCCACGTCACCATGGCCTCTTTTGAACCGGAATGTGTGAACTTTTTTGCAGTTCAGGGTTTGATTTCGACCAAACAAGAGATCTAGGGCGAATGTTGAGCTTTGAGGGTTTAAGGATGAAAAATGGACTTTGTCCCGTGTGTACATTATGGAAACGTTACATATTTAGGATGGTGTGGTGAAACTGTTGTAGAGGTCATGTCTGAGATCATATCTTTCTCCTTTATATAACATTAAGGACGACAGAGTTGTCCTCCGAGGATGAAACATGCTAAAGCAACGATTGAAAAGTATAGAGGCTGCAAACCGTTATTGGACAGGGTATCTCTATGTGTAGTATGCACACGTTATAACCCAATTTGCACTTGTGGCTAACATTAGTTGACAATTTCATATACCAGCTAGTGATCTAGTATCCTGGTGAAGTAATGGAGAGTTTCGGTATTATAGGTGCGTAAACAGTGGCCTCCAAGCTCATTTGCCATCTTTTATTTATCTTGAAGCAGTTCGCTGTTCCTTAAATGTTGTGTTGATTTTTGTAACTTATGAGATGGAGGCTCACTGTGAGCAACATATACCACACTTGAGATGAAAGGTGTACAAAGCTGAGACCCAAAAGTATAGTTACAACCTGCCATTGTAGTTCCCAGTATCTGACAAGGCTACCTGATGAAGTACGTTTTAGAAATTATTGTAGATTAGCTTCGTTTCTTACTAGTATGCAAGTACTACCTTGGCAGGTGATGCCCTTTCTGCAAATGCACAAACATTCAGAATCGATGATTCTTCCATTCTTTCTTCAGAAGTGTAATATGTTGATACACCCATCTGCAGGCCACCGAGATGGGATTGCAGATAAGAGAAATACTGTACGAGAAGATAAAGATGAATAAGATAATGTCAAGAATCACTGGGAAGCCTGAAGAGCAGGTTGTCCTTCAGAACTTGTTTCCCATGCTTTGCTTATCCAGTAGCCACAGACTGTTGTGCTGATTGCCTTTTCTTGTAGATCGACGACGACACAAAGTTTGACTATTTCATGAGTTCTTGGGAGTCCAAGGATTACGGAATAGTTGACAGCATTATAGATGAGGGGAAACTAGGATTGGTAGCTCCTATGGCCAGGGCGGTGCCACCTCCAAAATCACGCCTATGGTACTTGTGGAATGCTTCAGGACCAACTAGGAAAGTAATGAAAAATCTGCCTTCGGAGGAAAAAATCATTCGAAATGGCAATGTCAGCGCAAGTGGGGATAATGGAAAGCTCAAGGAGGCCTCATCAACTTGAGATTTGTCTGCCAACTACACTATCACCATGGATTTACGTTCGTAAGGCTTGCGGTATAGAGTAGAGTTTACAATGTGCAACGTTTAGTGCGCGGGTCAGCATAGAAGTTCAAGATTAGGTGTACTTCTCCTTGTTTTGTAAGCTGTAGTATTTATGCTCTTATCATAATTATTTTTCTTGACGTGAACATTGCTAGAATTTGTGCTGTCTACTCGGCAAGGGGATTTACTTTCCAGTGCTCTAGTTGACGAACCCGTGCTCTCAGGGAGTCAGGGGGCCAAGTTCACTGCAGCCAGATTTAGCTAGCCACAATTGAAGAGGCAATTGGCTAGAGGGAGTATTATGCCCTTTTTTTTGAGGGAAAGCCAATATGGCTAATTTTATTGATCAGGCATCAAAGATACTCCCTCCGTTTCAAAATATAAGATGTTTTAGGTTTGTGAAGAAGATGAATCTAGACTTGTTTTAGTATCTAGGTTCACTCAACTTTGGGATGAATCTACACACTAAAAGAAGTCTAGATTCATTTTCTTTATAAACCTAAAACATCTTATATTTTGAAACGGAGGGAGTACATCGTTTGACAGAATAGAAACAAAAAACTCCGGTGAATCCTCATGCCATACAACGGACATTGGTCCCTTTGAGTGCCTAGCTACGGTATCCGCTGCTACATTGGCTTCCCTAGGACACTGAAAAAACTGAACTGCTACGAAATTACGACAAAGGGTAGTACATTCCTCATATATCGCCTATATTGCCGCTGCTGGCCCAAGTGAGTTTCCACCGTTCTGCATAACTTCAATCACATCAAGATAGTCTGAATTGACTTCAAGCCTGTTACAGCCAATCTGTCCCGACAGAATCAGGCCATCTCGGAGAGCGTGTGCCTCTGCGGTAGATGCATCAGAAACATATGGGAGCCCACAACAACTCGCAGCCAAGAAGAAGCCTGTCATCTCTCAGAATTGCACCAGTACTGCCTATACTCGAGTCTATTAAAGCCCGCATCTACATTCAACTTGACAAAGTCTTCCTTTGGTTTCATCTATCCATGTCTAACAACATAATTCTTTTTCTTCTTTTTCCTTGAGTAATTAGTTGCCAGAACGGAGATGGCTTGTGCTGATCGGACTGAAGATTGAATCACCTCTCCTCTCACAGTTGCCTGCGCTCCCACCAAATGTACCAGATGGTACGAACCCTTCCAAGCCAAGAAAAGACCAAATTTCCTTTACTCTTGGACATAAGAAAAGGGCATGACGTACGCTTTTACAGTCTGACTTGCATAACTGACACTGAGAGCTGTGTTGCATGTGGCGATTGGCAAGAACACCATTGCAAGGAATAGCACCTAAAAGGGCCCTCCAACAATGTATTTTAATTTTAGCTGGAACATTGAGAGACCATACCGTTTTCCAAACAGGTAATGATAAGGATGCGCCAAATCCACTTGTACGCCTTAGTTTACTACCATGTTGGTGTTCCCATTCAACATACTAATATGCAGTACGTGCTGAAAATATACCAGTTTTAGTATAATGCCATGAAATAAAATCTTGCATCAATCTATTTGCCAAAGGAATATTCAGAATCCTCTGCGCATCAATTGGCCATAAGATCTCTCGTATCAACTCCTCATTCCATGATTCTGTCTCTTGGTTGATGAGTTCAGACACTTTGGTGTACACTATATTTCTCCTCCTTGTCGCAGTCTTTCTGTTTGTACTATCTGGAATCCACGGGTCGTTCCAAATATTAATTTGAGATCCATCACCGACGCTCCAGATATGTCCACGCTTGAAGGTTTGAATACCTGCCCATATGCTTTGCCATGTATAGGAACTCCCCTTTTTTAGTTGACAATTCAGAATATCACCATCAGGAAAGTACTTAGCACACAACACTTGAGCACATATCGAATCAGGTTCAAAAATCAATCTCCAACATTGCTTCGCAAGCATGGCCAAATTAAAGGAATGAAGATCCCTAAACCCCATACCACCTTTTTTGGAGACACACATTTTCCACCATGCAAACCAGTGCATATGTTTCTGTTGATCATCATCTCCCCACCAGAACTGGGACATTGCAGTGATTATCCCTTTAATGATCTGTTTGGGGATCTTGAATATAGACATCGCATACGCGGGTATAGCTTGAATGACATCTTTAATGAGTACCTCTTTACCTCCAAAGGACATGTTCTTCTCCTTCCATCCCATAAGAATCTTGCATACCCTCTCAATCAGATGCTTAAAACAATCAGATCTATCAATACCAACAAGAGGGGGTAGACCAAGGTACTTATCCGTGAGCGATTCAGTCATAATATTCAATATAGAGCACACCTCCACTCTTGTATCAACATCTGTGCAAGGGCTAAAGAATATACTCGACTTTCCCTCACTTACCAGCTGACCCGACGCCGCACAATAATCATCCAGTGCTCGTCGGAGACTTGTAGCATTATATTCATCCGCCTGCATTAAGATGAGAGAATCATCTGCAAAGAGAAGGTGTGATACATCCGGTGCTCCTCTACACACTTTGATTCCCTTTAGATTTCATGCATTTTTCTCGAATTTCAAAAGACTCGTTAAGCCCTCCGCACATAAAAGAAATAGATAGGGAGAAAGAGGATCTTCCTGTCTAAGACCTCGAGTCGGATAAAAATATTCGGAAAGCCCATTATTGAGACGAACTTGGTATCTAACAGACGATACGCAAGCCATGATAAGTTCCACCCATCCTGGATCAAATCCCAGCTGCAATAATATTCTTTTTAGAAAATTCCACTCCACCCTGTCATAAGCCTTGTGCATGTCTAATTTCACCGCACATGTACCATACTTCCCAACCTTTTTATTCTTGATTGCATGAGATGTCTCAAATGCAACAAGCACATTATCTGTGATCAGCCTTCCTGGAACGAAGGCACTTTGTGTTGGTGATATGATATCCGAGAGTAGAGTTTTGAGTCTACCAGCAATCAGCTTTCAGATCACCTTATACACGACGTTACACAAGCTGATTGGCCGAAACTGAGTGATATACTCAGGATTCTCCATTTTAGGGATCAGTACAGTAGTCATACTATTCCATCCCTCTGGTATAATGCGTGAGTTAACCGCAAGTAAGACCTCATCTGTCAAGTCTTCCCCTATAATGTGCTAAAATCGCTTGTAAAAAATTGCATGGAGGCCATCCGGCCCCGATGCCTTCAGATCACCAATATTGAACAAAGCCTTTTTCACCTCTTCTCTGGAATAGGGCGCTAAAAGGATACTATTCATAGCATGGGACACACAAGGTAGCACCTTGTCTATAACGCTTTGTTTAGGGTCTTGTACTTCTGACGTGAATAACTGCTCAAAGTAACCAGACGCTAGCAATAGCAGCTGGTTCTGATCATCAACGATATCACCTACAGAGTTCTTCAATTTTTTAATGAAGTTTCTCTTACGACGGCCAGAAGCAAACTGATGAAAATAGGCTGTATTCTGGTCCCCATGCTGCAACCAATTAACCCTGCCCCTTTGGACCCAATAGAGCTCCTCTTGCTCCAATAAATTCTCCATCTTCAGGTGAACCTCCTTTTGCTTTGATACAGCTTCGTCTCTAAGTGGCCTGGACATGATTTTATTCAGCTCTTTTTGAAGCTCTCTCAACCTCTTCCTCGGGCCCTTCAAAACCTCCCTGTTCCATTGATGTAGAGCTACATGAACCTCCTTCGTGTGAGCAGACAAGGAATCATCAGCATGGAGATCCTTAGCTCTATCCCACGCAGTCTGAATGATGCTTTCCACCGACTCTTCACACAACCAACGTGCTTCAAAATTCATGGGGCCTCTCTGATACCTATTCAAGCCAGCGTTAAATTCCGTATTAATAACCACCGGCCTATGATCAGATTTTCCAAAGTCATTGTTCACCACACCACACAACGGAAACATGGCCAACCACCGCGGATCACACACCGCTCGATCCAAGCGTTCCCGTAATTTGCCACGTCTCCATGTACAAATATCACCCGTGGAACCCAAGTCTTCCAGGTTACAATCACTAAGAGTGTCCCTGAATGCTTGCATGCAACGTTGTGGCCTAGGATTGTCACCCTCCTTTTCAGCACTATACAATATCTCATTAAAATCCCCTGCCATGATCCAGGGAAGATCAACTGCCGCATGCAATGATCGAATGTACTCCCAGGTCGAATATTTCTTGTCCCCACTTGGCTCACCATACAACCTAGTAAGGCGCCAAGCCCCCTCAGTATGTTCATTGATGCGTATGTCGATGAAGTTCAGACTAATATCTTTTGATGTCATATTCAGACCATCGTTCCAAAATAACACAAGACCTCCACTACGACCATCGCTTACCGAGATCGCCATCTGATCAAACTTCAGACTTCTTCTCAATCGATCTGCCTTAGCATTACACAAGTGTGCTTCAGACATGAAAAACACATCTGGATAGAGCCGCGCCTGGAGCTTCAGGAGTGCATGAGCCACTGAAGATTTACGCATACCTCGGCAGTTCCAACATACGATGATCATTGTTCCCGCCGGTGCCCTTCGGATGAACTCGCAGATCAAATCCAACCAAACAGATCAAACCACAATCACCTCAACTCTGGAGAACCTTTGTACCTCACTTCCAGACGGATCTAGAGGAGGGAGAAAAACTCAACCCTAGAACTTAGTCTAGGGTGAGGAAGAGAACCCTTAAGGAAAAACAATACCAGGGGATGCCTGCCGGTACTAGATGAGAAGCCGCCACCGGCGGCGACTTCTAGGCCCTAGGTCGCCCCAACAGTCGCCATACAGGAAAAACTTGACATGGGCCCGAGGGAGTATTATGGCCTGAATTCGTCTAAAGCCGGTGAAAACGTTTGAACCCAAAATATCTTCGTAACGTCCGTTAAGTTGGGCCCTGCCTTGTTATTTTTTCACCTTTATTTTGTTACATGTTGGGCCACTATATGGACTGCAATTTTGGCGCCCACATCTATTCTCCATTTTTCTTCTCGTCCTGGCTCTTCTCCCAAATCAGAGCTTGCTGTGACCTGTGGCTGTGGTCATAGTCATGGAGCTGGGATGAGAATTCCTTCCCAAAAGAGATCTGTCAACATGGTGAACTTGCTCAACCACGCTCTCCTCTTCAATTCAGAAGATGGAAATTTGGGGCTATGTTCTTGTGGCTACCATGTTGGTACCATAGCGGTAGATGTCGAGGACGGATGTCAGTTCTTCATGTCAGAGTTGGCTAACATGAAAAAAAACCCTTCCCTCCCGCGTTGCCCCCGCGTGGTGACCGGGAGGAACCCTAGGTCCTTGCCGCCGGGCCTCTCCCCTTCCCCTCCCTCCCTCACCGCTGCCACAGGGTGTGCTAGGCCCTCTTCGTCCTCTTGTGTGGTGGGGTGTCCGCGGGAACATCCCCTTGGGCCGGAGCTTGCCTCTCCCGCCGGGAAGCAACGTGGCGGCGCTCGGTTCTAGCAGGGCGTCGACGCGACGCGCGGTGGAGCGGCGGTTCACGCCTGGTTCTCGGGCGGCGAGGGCCGTGGGCGACCAGTGGCGTTGGTACTTGGGGTTGTCCGGTCCTGGTGGCGGGGGTGGACTCGCACGGTGGTGGAGCATGGCGAGGATGGCTAGAGGGCTGGCGTAGTGGCTGGAGTGAGCGGCGGCCGGCGGGGCTCAGTCAGCTAGATCTGGGCCAGGATGGGCCCAATCTAGGCTTGACGGGCCTTGGCCAACCCATGCTTGGGTGACCAGGAGTGGACAGGGAACAACCCCAGGCTAGGTGGGCCCAGCGTTAGTTGCTGCCGGGCAGACCATGGCGGGTTCTGTTAGGCGCGCCTCGCCGGTGACACAGAGGGGCTGTGTTTGCTAGGGGCGTCGATCGGTTGCTCCTTTGTGCTGCCTATTTTTGGTCGTCTTGGCCCGAGTCGTTGCTCGTCAAGGTGGTGTCTGGCCCTGCTAACCCATGGGGTGTACCTCAGACCGGTGGCGGTCCGGCAAGTCCGGGTAAACTCGGTGGCGATGACGCTGCTGCTTGGCAGAGGGGATCTGCGGTGGCAGCAGATTCACTGACGGAGAAGTAGGAACTGACACTCCGGTTGGCGACGGCGGTGACACCCTTGCTGCAGTGTGGCGACAGGACTTCACGAGCCCTCTTGGGCGAGGCCGGTCCAGTGAGGGCCTGGTTTGTCCCTGCTGCTACATCCGTCGGCTATCGCCTTCGGCGGTGGAGGTAGTCCCCTCCCGCGTGTGACTGTACCACCGACTCCCGCCAAAGTTCCTCCCTTTCGGTCGTACTAGTCTTGATATCGGCACGACGGAGGAGGTGCAGCCTAATTTCAGGACTCCACCAAGCTAGACATGTCTTTATAATTAAATAAATAAGTTTTACTATTCCTGGTCATGTTTTGGGCCAATTAGGTTTTATTACGTGTGTGGGCTTGGTTTGGGCTAGTCCAACCAAGTCAATTCGTGGCCATTAGTGGGACGCCCCAACCCTCATATAAGGAGCTGGTCGAGTTAGGGTTTAGGGAGTTCAGTTGTTTAGTCTAAAAACTATATTGTGCTCCACCGTGTATCATCCCTCCGGGGACAGCGGTACCGTTTATCAGATTTTAGAGATTGCTGCGGAGGTTCTTGTGTTCATCAAGGATTATCGAGCTATGGTTTTGAGGCATGTTGTTTATCAATACGTTGCTTGCTGGATTGATTCCTCTTCTTCAGGTTGCGTTCATCGCGTAATTGGGAGATTAGCTATCTGGTTGACTCACAATTCGACCTGCTATTAATGTGGGTATTTCTGTTTCCAGAGTAGGATCCGAGGGGATATTCCTTTATTTAGCATTGGACCCTCTATAGCAGTCATATCCATTTTATTAAGTTTTTTAGTTATCCTTTTGGGATATCATTTTGTTTTAGCTAATCTGTGAAAGATCGGGACAAAATTGAAGGATCATCGGAACAGTCCGTATCATGTGGTATCAGAGCTCTCGTTGATCACAGCGTGTTTTTGGATCATCTGGGGATTGTTTTTCTACAAGCAGTTTACAGATCGGTTGTGGAGAAGAGATTAGAAGTTGAAGTTTCATCCCGTGCCGTTTTCAGATCGTCATTGAAGTTTCATCAGCGATCGAGTTGCTCGGTTTCATCAGCGATCTCAGATCTGATTGACTGGAAGAGTTCGGGCCGTTCACGACTTCATGTATTCCTGTCAGATCCGATCAGTTAAAAAAAAGAGTATCAAGAGTCCTCCCCGTCGTACGCCTCAGGACCGCTCGGTTCCCTGCGTTCCCTGGCGAAGGCCGTCCGCGCTGATCGAAGTCCGCTCCCGCGCGTACCTGATAGTTGAGGCGAGTTACCCTACACGTGCGTGGTGATCAGAGCGACTTGGCGGACCGAGTCCTCCTGCGCGCCTAGCGACCAAAGGGATCACGCGAGCTTTTCCATGACAGTTTGCATCCTCTCTACACAGATCAGATTGAGGTAGTTAAAAAAAACCCAGCGTGGCCAAAGTCTACCAGCCGTACGACTCACGTACGTGAGTTTACTACCGCGTCTCGTGCGCCCGCGATCAGGGGATCGCTAGGCCCCACTTGGTAGTTCGTGTAACAAACCAGGTGCGTGCTACTCTGCTCGCACACGTGCAAATAGAAAAAAAAATCAACACTTGTGGTATCCCGCAAAACCATTACTAGAAAATCGTGTTGTTTTTGTGCATTGCATCGTCATCATAATGCATTGTTTGTCTGAAACCAATTCGAAACGCCTAGTTTTGTTTTCTAAATAACCACCATCCTTATCTTAAATTAAAACATCGGTCTGGTCAGATCTTTTATTTGTCCAAAAAGTATTTCCAAAATGTTTTACAAATAAAATTAAAGCATTAAAAATCTTTTGTCCGGAGAGGCAGTCCGACCGGTCAGGCCAGAGGCCCAATCGGTCCAGACTACCTACAAACGGTCCACCCAAACTCTAAATCCTTTTCCTACCCGAAGCTATCCTACCCACCTATCCCAGCTTGCCATCTCACACTCTCCCCCAATCCCTACCCACCTTGCCACCTCACCAATCCTCTTCTTTTCCCTCCACTCCTTCTCTCACCCCAGTCCCACCTACCCCCTCTCCCTCTCCCTCACCGACACCCGGGCCCCACCCGCAGCCCCATTTCCCCTGGCCCCACTTGCCAGCCTCACCCACTCCCCAACCCTCTCTCTCTCTACCCCCGGTCCCACCTGCCCAGCCGGACCCCTCCCTCTCTCCCCCGTGGCTCGACCCACCCCTGGTCAACCCACCCCGGCCCCGCCTGGACCCGCTACCCGGTCCCACCGGCCCTACCACCACCTCTCTCCTCCCCCACCCTCTCCTTCCCCGATGCGCCCCACCTCCTCTCCCCGGCGCTCCTCCCGCGTGCTCCTCGCCGGCCTCCCCCTTCGCCGCGTCCTCCCCCCTACCCCACGTCTCCCTCCTCCTCGGGCCACCGACGGCCACCGCCACCAGCCAGCCGCCTCCCGCGCCTACCTCCCTCCTCCCGTGCGCCGCCGACGCGCTCGCCCCTCTCCTCCGGCGTGCGTCCGTGTAACACCCTCAGAATCGGACCTATGCAAGTTTGGGCAAAATTCACCAAACCCGCATAGAAACGATTCAAAGGTGCCCACCAGGCACTTTCGTGCGGGTGGAAAACGAAGTAATAACATTACACAACAGTCCTCGATGGGACCGACAGAACAGATATATATAACAGCGACTCAAGGAGTCAAGAATACGGATATAATATACAAAGATCCAAATCACCTTGAAAACGATGGGGCGTCCGACTACGGACAAGATGCAAATGGGGCTAAGAGCCCTGAAGAATAACCAATGGCGTCCATAACCCTGCCCAGGCCAAGCCGGAAGGGTAACCCTGCTAACGGCGTCGATCTCAAAACCTGCTTAACAAAAGGGGTGCCGACAAAGGGCAAAGCAGAAAACAAAGAAGGAGCGTCAGTACTGAGGCCAGTACACGGCGAGGCTAGAATTCGGCGGTCCTCGCCTACATAGGTATGGTGGACTGAAGCGGCAGCGGCAGCATGCACTAAACAACCTATAGAGACTCGATCCACTGGCGGTAAAACAGAGAGGGATAAGAATGACCTATCTGGATCCAACCTGAAGCTAACACCAAACAAACCCATCCTGGCGTTTCCCCCTCGAGGCCGTCGAGGAAGTCAACCGAGGAACTCACACAGTTGGCAGTTCTACTTATTAGGTTATCGTTGCAGCATTTACTAGTCAGGTATAGATAATTGTCCTGATAAAGTAAACAGTGGGCACTTTTAGTTAACCATTCCGTTATAGTGGCAGTACTTACTAATCAGATACAGATAGCATGTGATAAACCCAAAACCCAGCAGTTGTTGGTACTTTTATTCAGCCATTCCGTTGTAGTTGCAATACTTACTAGTCAGATACAATTGTCGCAAGCGACAGCCAAACAAGCAATTGTGGGCAGTATTAATTAGCCATTCCATTATAGTGAAGCTGATTACTAGTCATTATAAAGTCAAATTTATAGCAGTAAACTTTAGTTATGCTTGTCTATGATCGAGAAACTGTGCTCCAAGTCGTCCATATCCGCGGACACGGCTTTCAGAAAGTTTTACCCGGCCGGGGTGCACCAATAGCAACACACACTCGATCAACCTCGGAAAAACCAAATCAAAACCCAACGAGGCCTTCACGACAGAGCAATCGCAAGATTCAGAAATATTTCAGGGGGCCACCCCTTAAGTAGATCCCGCAACGGAGTAAGCAAGCTCCGAGACGGCCTCAAGGTACTGGGTAGACGGCTGTGAGCGACTGGGAACCCCAAACGGGGCTTGTCGACACCGCGTAAACGTGTCCCGATCCTAAACAGTACAGTGTGCAGTACCTCGCACAATCGTAAATAAAGCAGTAAAGCATGGCATAAGTACAGGATAGTAATAAAACCTCAAACTAGTTTGTGGCCCCAAGAAATAAGACGGAATCAAGCTCTGGCTAAGGGGGGTCCCATATACCTCCCGGATGTGGATAGCGCGATAAATCAAGGAACAGGAATCAAGTACTCGGGGTCTTACGGGACACAAGTGGGCGTTCGGAAAACCAAATATTATCTATCACCCACCGATGCCTCTGCTTATTCAATTTTAGTTGTTAAACAGAAATTAAAGTGACGATAAGTAAAGCTAGAATCATCTCCAACATCAACATGCGGCAAAGCATCAGCAACTGTGGCATATGACGACACACATCAGCACTTGAGCAAGCAGCTACGACGCGCAAGTCCAACTATCTACCAAACAATAGGTAATAGGGTGTGTCCAAGGCAATATAGGGCTGCACGGAATATCACGGGTACGGAAACTAAAGCATCGCAACACAGATAGCAATAGATCAACAGGAGGGAATAAAGACTATAAAAGTAAGATAGGTAGAAAGGGGAAGATGCTCGCCTGAAAACATTGTCGAAGGTTCAACCGAAGATCGGGGCGAAGCTCACATCAACTCAACGGCCTTATCCGCGAAGAAGCAAAACACTAGAAGAAACACCGGATGCACTATTTAATATAACGGCAGAAGATCGGCATGATGCATGTATGATGCATGGCATGGCAAAAGTGCGATGCAATTAGGTCAAGATTAAGCGGAACCGGGGTCCCGACAATTAATTAGGTGGTTCATGTTATTTATCTACCCCGCAATTTAAATGTTGTTTTAGCATGGCAAAAGATAGTACCGGGTTCGCTACACCAATTTAAATGAGGCCGATATGAGACTAGATTTACCCGCATATGGGCCCCATATGTAATTATTAGGTGAATCGGCATAAGGCCCCCAAACCACATAATATGGATGCATGCATGAACAATTTATATGCAACAGTTGTTATTATGTATAAAATAGGGTTCGAGGAAAAGGGTCACACATCAGAGGGGGCTCGACGATCTTGGGGTTTCCGGGGTTCGGGGTCGGTCTCAGGGTTCGGACGGGGTCGTGCTTGAACTCCGGGGTTAGGGTCTCGTAGCAACCGGGGAGCAGGGCTTGGTTGGCGTCGGGGGCGCATCGATTCTTCCGGGCCGATGCCGTTCTTGTCGTCGTGCCGATCTTGTCGGGTCCGCGCTTCGGTTTCCGTGAGACGACCTTGGCGCTCCGCGGTCTTTGGCTTCGCGTGGTCGAACTTGTGGATCCGAGATGGAGGCTTCAGCGTTCCGTGTCGTTGACCATCGGGTCCGAGGATCTTCGGCAGCACACATCCATACCTCCAACACGCGAGTTTGCCTTGAGGCCCGGTACCGAGAGGAGGACATGGCGTCGCATCAGCGCAGCGAACGGCCGAGGCGGACGGTGCGGGACCTGCCGGAACGGCGCGCGGAGGCGGGACACGGGGCGGCGCGCGGCTTGAGCGGCTCGACGAGGAGTCCACGCGGGCGCGGCGAGGAGCAGGCCCGGGCGGCGAGGTGGCTCCGGCGAGCACGGCCTCGAGGTGGGCCGGGGACGCGGCGGAGGGGCGGTGCTGGGCGAGGGGACCGGCGAAGCGCAGCCGGCGGGGCACGGCGGACCTGGCGAGCGGGGCGCCGCGGAGGTGCTGGCCGGCGGCGGCAGCACACGCGCGCGCGGAGGGAGAGGGAGGGAGGAGCCAGCTGCGGGCGGAGCGGCGGCCGGGGCGGCGAGGTGAGGCAGCAGAGCGGCGGCGGGACGCGAGCTGCGGGGCCGCGCGGAGGCGAGGAGAGAGGGCAGACGGTGAGGGCGGTGGGGGTCGCGGCCGTGCGCGCAGAGCTGCGGAGGGTGGCGAGGCCGGCGGCGCTTGCAGATGGTCGGAGGCGGGCGCGGCGGCGGGGTGAGCGCCGGGGCCGGGGAGGAGGAGGAGAGGCGGGGAGGCGCGGTGCGGGGAGACGTCGCGGTGGCCGGAGAGGGGAACGGCGGAGCCGGCGGCGGGGAAGAGGGCCTGTCGCGGCGGCGGGTGCGGGGAGCTTGCCTGGGCGGCGAGGAAGGCTGGGGCGAGGCCGCGTGCGAGAAGGGCGAGCGGCAGGGGCTGAGCGAGGGAGGCGTCGGGGTGGGGGAAGGTGCGAGGAAGGAGAGGAACAGGGGAGGCGCTGGGTGGTGGGACCCGGGGCCACGCGGGGTAGGGCACGTGGGCCACGCGGTGGGTCCAGGCGGCAGCGGCTGAAGCGTGTGGCGTGCGTGTGTCTGGTGTGGAGTGCGTGCGGTGGGCTGCTGTGTGGTGGTTGGGAGAGAGAGTTGGGCTGAGTGGGTGAGGTGGAGGGAAGTGGGGGTGAGTGGGGTGACGTGGCGGCGTGTGAGAGGTTGAGGGGGAGAGGAAAGTGAGGTGGCACATGGGGATTGGGCAGGGTGAGGTGGCCAGGGGTTGTGGGTAGAGTTTTAGGTGGGTTTAGGAGTTAGATGGGGCGGGCAGGTTGGGCCGATTTTAGTTTTCTGGGGCGGTCGTTCGGGTCAATCGGCCCGTTCGACTGCCCCACTAAAAACAAATAAACTTTTATTTGATTTAAACGGGCCGCGTGCAAACCGATAGCGGCCAAAACAAAATATTCCGGGGACCGGGTTTTGGAGTTTGAATAAGATGGGGCGTTTGGAAAACAAATCGGGGTTTTTCGAAAATAGTTTTGGCAAACAATGCATGATGATGACGATGCAATGCACAAATTCACGCGATTTTCTAGTAGTGGTTTTGCGGGATGCCACAATTCGACACCACTAACAATGGATCTCGCCCTCGAGATCCGCCTCATGGTACCGGAAAGAAAGGTCGGCGAACTGCGTCTTCTCGCTTGGTGTAGATCCTCGCGACACCACTAACAAAAGGTCGTTGTCCGTGATCGTCAAGAGAACACTCCGGGAACAAAGGGCGAAGGTAGAGGTATCAACAAATAAAACCACCTCTAGCTTTAATGGAAAGAGGGAACCGATGCATTCCCATCCACTTCAATGTACAAAAGCGAATAGAAGGGGTAGTCGGCATGGGGGCCAATCCATCACGCACCCAAACTATTACTCCGCACAATCAGTAGAAGGGAGTGCAACCATTCTCGGAATTAGACTGAAGATCTCGGCAAGCGAGGTTCGGAAACAAAGGAGCGATGCAGACTCTGCACCGGATCTGGCGTAGATGATGTCGTCGCGTCGGAAAACACCGGAAGGCGCAAACAAGGAACAAAGAATGGTACCACAGTAGACGGATTCATCAGGCACCTTGAACACCGGACGGTAGAACACCGTTACCAAAGGAGGAAGCGAAACCCTAAAGGTACGACGGAACCCGACCACGAGAAATCCTGGACTCGAAGAAAAGATAAGAGAGCGGATTCAAAACACGTCGAGGTAAGAGGAGAACAGCAGAGGGGTAAGGAGTAAAATCAGACCTAATCAGAACTATCCAACCGATTTTTAGAAAAATAGTTTTGACACTCTACGGCGGCCGTTAGCTAAGGTCATCCTACAGGCTGGACTTGTGGGGTATCGCAACTGCTGAGCTCTGATACCACTCTGTAACACCCTCAGAATCGGACCTATGCAAGTTTGGGCAAAATTCACCAAACCCGCATAGAAACGATTCAAAGGTGCCCACCAGGCACTTTCGTGCGGGTGGAAAACGAAGTAATAACATTACACAACAGTCCTCGATGGGACCGACAGAACAGATATATATATAACAGCGACTCAAGGAGTCAAGAATACGGATATAATATACAAAGATCCAAATCACCTTGAAAACGATGGGGCGTCCGACTACGGACAAGATGCAAATGGGGCTAAGAGCCCTGAAGAATAACCAATGGCGTCCATAACCCTGCCCAGGCCAAGCCGGAAGGGTAACCCTGCTAACGGCGTCGATCTCAAAACCTGCTTAACAAAAGGGGTGCCGACAAAGGGCAAAGCAGAAAACAAAGAAGGAGCGTCAGTACTGAGGCCAGTACACGGCGAGGCTAGAATTCGGCGGTCCTCGCCTACATAGGTATGGTGGACTGAAGCGGCAGCGGCAGCATGCACTAAACAACCTATAGAGACTCGATCCACTGGCGGTAAAACAGAGAGGGATAAGAATGACCTATCTGGATCCAACCTGAAGCTAACACCAAACAAACCCATCCTGGCGTTTCCCCCTCGAGGCCGTCGAGGAAGTCAACCGAGGAACTCACACAGTTGGCAGTTCTACTTATTAGGTTATCGTTGCAGCATTTACTAGTCAGGTATAGATAATTGTCCTGATAAAGTAAACAGTGGGCACTTTTAGTTAACCATTCCGTTATAGTGGCAGTACTTACTAATCAGATACAGATAGCATGTGATAAACCCAAAACCCAGCAGTTGTTGGTACTTTTATTCAGCCATTCCGTTGTAGTTGCAATACTTACTAGTCAGATACAATTGTCGCAAGCGACAGCCAAACAAGCAATTGTGGGCAGTATTAATTAGCCATTCCATTATAGTGAAGCTGATTACTAGTCATTATAAAGTCAAATTTATAGCAGTAAACTTTAGTTATGCTTGTCTATGATCGAGAAACTGTGCTCCAAGTCGTCCATATCCGCGGACACGGCTTTCAGAAAGTTTTACCCGGCCGGGGTGCACCAATAGCAACACACACTCGATCAACCTCGGAAAAACCAAATCAAAACCCAACGAGGCCTTCACGACAGAGCAATCGCAAGATTCAGAAATATTTCAGGGGGCCACCCCTTAAGTAGATCCCGCAACGGAGTAAGCAAGCTCCGAGACGGCCTCAAGGTACTGGGTAGACGGCTGTGAGCGACTGGGAACCCCAAACGGGGCTTGTCGACACCGCGTAAACGTGTCCCGATCCTAAACAGTACAGTGTGCAGTACCTCGCACAATCGTAAATAAAGCAGTAAAGCATGGCATAAGTACAGGATAGTAATAAAACCTCAAACTAGTTTGTGGCCCCAAGAAATAAGACGGAATCAAGCTCTGGCTAAGGGGGGTCCCATATACCTCCCGGATGTGGATAGCGCGATAAATCAAGGAACAGGAATCAAGTACTCGGGGTCTTACGGGACACAAGTGGGCGTTCGGAAAACCAAATATTATCTATCACCCACCGATGCCTCTGCTTATTCAATTTTAGTTGTTAAACAGAAATTAAAGTGACGATAAGTAAAGCTAGAATCATCTCCAACATCAACATGCGGCAAAGCATCAGCAACTGTGGC
Source organism: Avena atlantica (assembly GCA_910589765.1). NCBI lineage: Eukaryota > Viridiplantae > Streptophyta > Magnoliopsida > Poales > Poaceae > Avena > Avena atlantica. The sequence goes on from OU342735.1 coordinate 290,676,220, forward strand.
ATATGACGACACACATCAGCACTTGAGCAAGCAGCTACGACGCGCAAGTCCAACTATCTACCAAACAATAGGTAATAGGGTGTGTCCAAGGCAATATAGGGCTGCACGGAATATCACGGGTACGGAAACTAAAGCATCGCAACACAGATAGCAATAGATCAACAGGAGGGAATAAAGACTATAAAAGTAAGATAGGTAGAAAGGGGAAGATGCTCGCCTGAAAACATTGTCGAAGGTTCAACCGAAGATCGGGGCGAAGCTCACATCAACTCAACGGCCTTATCCGCGAAGAAGCAAAACACTAGAAGAAACACCGGATGCACTATTTAATATAACGGCAGAAGATCGGCATGATGCATGTATGATGCATGGCATGGCAAAAGTGCGATGCAATTAGGTCAAGATTAAGCGGAACCGGGGTCCCGACAATTAATTAGGTGGTTCATGTTATTTATCTACCCCGCAATTTAAATGTTGTTTTAGCATGGCAAAAGATAGTACCGGGTTCGCTACACCAATTTAAATGAGGCCGATATGAGACTAGATTTACCCGCATATGGGCCCCATATGTAATTATTAGGTGAATCGGCATAAGGCCCCCAAACCACATAATATGGATGCATGCATGAACAATTTATATGCAACAGTTGTTATTATGTATAAAATAGGGTTCGAGGAAAAGGGTCACACATCAGAGGGGGCTCGACGATCTTGGGGTTTCCGGGGTTCGGGGTCGGTCTCAGGGTTCGGACGGGGTCGTGCTTGAACTCCGGGGTTAGGGTCTCGTAGCAACCGGGGAGCAGGGCTTGGTTGGCGTCGGGGGCGCATCGATTCTTCCGGGCCGATGCCGTTCTTGTCGTCGTGCCGATCTTGTCGGGTCCGCGCTTCGGTTTCCGTGAGACGACCTTGGCGCTCCGCGGTCTTTGGCTTCGCGTGGTCGAACTTGTGGATCCGAGATGGAGGCTTCAGCGTTCCGTGTCGTTGACCATCGGGTCCGAGGATCTTCGGCAGCACACATCCATACCTCCAACACGCGAGTTTGCCTTGAGGCCCGGTACCGAGAGGAGGACATGGCGTCGCATCAGCGCAGCGAACGGCCGAGGCGGACGGTGCGGGACCTGCCGGAACGGCACGCGGAGGCGGGACACGGGGCGGCGCGCGGCTTGAGCGGCTCGACGAGGAGTCCACGCGGGCGCGGCGAGGAGCAGGCCCGGGCGGCGAGGTGGCTCCGGCGAGCACGGCCTCGAGGTGGGCCGGGGACGCGGCGGAGGGGCGGTGCTGGGCGAGGGGACCGGCGAAGCGCAGCCGGCGGGGCACGGCGGACCTGGCGAGCGGGGCGCCGCGGAGGTGCTGGCCGGCGGCGGCAGCACACGCGCGCGCGGAGGGAGAGGGAGGGAGGAGCCAGCTGCGGGCGGAGCGGCGGCCGGGGCGGCGAGGTGAGGCAGCAGAGCGGCGGCGGGACGCGAGCTGCGGGGCCGCGCGGAGGCGAGGAGAGAGGGAAGACGGTGAGGGCGGTGGGGGTCGCGGCCGTGCGCGCAGAGCTGCGGAGGGTGGCGAGGCCGGCGGCGCTTGCAGATGGTCGGAGGCGGGCGCGGCGGCGGGGTGAGCGCCGGGGCCGGGGAGGAGGAGGAGAGGCGGGGAGGCGCGGTGCGGGGAGACGTCGCGGTGGCCGGAGAGGGGAACGGCGGAGCCGGCGGCGGGGAAGAGGGCCTGTCGCGGCGGCGGGTGCGGGGAGCTTGCCTGGGCGGCGAGGAAGGCTGGGGCGAGGCCGCGTGCGAGAAGGGCGAGCGGCAGGGGCTGAGCGAGGGAGGCGTCGGGGTGGGGGAAGGTGCGAGGAAGGAGAGGAACAGGGGAGGCGCTGGGTGGTGGGACCCGGGGCCACGCGGGGTAGGGCACGTGGGCCACGCGGTGGGTCCAGGCGGCAGCGGCTGAAGCGTGTGGCGTGCGTGTGTCTGGTGTGGAGTGCGTGCGGTGGGCTGCTGTGTGGTGGTTGGGAGAGAGAGTTGGGCTGAGTGGGTGAGGTGGAGGGAAGTGGGGGTGAGTGGGGTGACGTGGCGGCGTGTGAGAGGTTGAGGGGGAGAGGAAAGTGAGGTGGCACATGGGGATTGGGCAGGGTGAGGTGGCCAGGGGTTGTGGGTAGAGTTTTAGGTGGGTTTAGGAGTTAGATGGGGCGGGCAGGTTGGGCCGATTTTAGTTTTCTGGGGCGGTCGTTCGGGTCAATCGGCCCGTTCGACTGCCCCACTAAAAACAAATAAACTTTTATTTGATTTAAACGGGCCGCGTGCAAACCGATAGCGGCCAAAACAAAATATTCCGGGGACCGGGTTTTGGAGTTTGAATAAGATGGGGCGTTTGGAAAACAAATCGGGGTTTTTCGAAAATAGTTTTGGCAAACAATGCATGATGATGACGATGCAATGCACAAATTCACGCGATTTTCTAGTAGTGGTTTTGCGGGATGCCACAGTCCGCCACCTCTTCTCCTCTCCGGCCCTCGCCCCTCCCGGCTCCGAGCTCCGCGCCCCGCCTCCCCCGGAGCGCCGCCGCCCGCGCCGGCCTCCTCCGGCCACCACCTCCCCACCGACGCCTCCCTCACCCGAGCCCCACCCGCTCGCGACCACCCCAGCCTCCCCCGCATTCGGCGCCGCCCGCCCGACGCCGCGCTCGCCCGCAACCCCCGCGAGCAGAACAACCTCCGGCCGCCCCCCCTCGTCGTGCTTCGCCCCCTCCGCCGTCCCTGGCGTTCCCCCTGCAGCCCGCGTCCGCCAGCGACCTCGCCGCCGGCCGCCTCCCCTTCCTGCAAGCCCCGGCCCGCGTCCGTCGCCCCGCCACCTCGCCTTCCTCCCCCGCATCCCCGCCGGCGAGCCGACCTCGGGGCCGAGCCCTCCTCTGCTCTGTCCGGCAGGCCCGCGAAGACCGAGCCCTGGGCCCGCGAGGCTCTGCCCGCTTCTCCGTCACCGTCCGCGTGCCTCCCCGTGGTCGCCCCTTTTCCGTCCGGCTCGCCCGGCAACCGACGCCAAGTCCTTCGATCTGGAGACCCTATTCTCGGATGCCAAGTTCGTCACCAAGATCTCCCGAAGTCTGAGTGTCTCGGAGATGGCGCGACTGATGGTTTCCAAGCCCGCCTCGATAGCAAGACGAACCGAAAAACGGCGAAGACGACCCGAAGGCCCCGTACCCAAAGGCCTTCGACAAGAAACACCAAGATCTCCTTCCAGGAGGATGCCAAGTTCGCCTACATGAAGATCAAGACCGATCCCGGCGGAACTGAACCGGACCCCGTCGAATTCCCCAAGATCGTCTCTCGGACGCCAAGTGCTTCGGCCCAGAAAAAACCGACGACCCGACCAAGATCCGAAGACCGAACCCGACCCGCCAAGTTCTTCAATCGGATCCGAGGACACCGAGGCCCCGGTGCGACAAGTACTTCTTTCCGGACGCCAAGGTCGCCGATGCGATACGACAAGTACTTCGTCCCGAACGCCATGACCGTCGACATGACCCGAAGACCACGGATGCGCCAAGATCTACCTCAGTTGTCCGAGAACGCTCCCGTCAAACCCTGAACCCTGAGACCGATCCCGAACCCCCGGACCAAGATCGTCGAACCCTAATGTGTGAACCCCTTCCCGAAAACCCTATTTTATAATATAATACAACTTGTCGCATATTAATTGTTCATCTTGCATGCATGCTTGTCTGTGGTTTGGGGGCCTTATGCCGATTCACCTTATAATTAAATATGGGGCCCATATGCGGGCAAATCTAGTCTTATATTGGCCTCATTTAAATTTGTGTAGCGAACCGGTGCTATCTTTTGCCATGTTAATCCAACATTTAAATTGCGGGGGTTCTAAATAACATGAACCTATCAATTAATTGTCGGAATTCTGATTCCGTTTAATATGGCCTAATTGCACCGCATCTTTGCCATGTCATACATCATACATGCATCATGCCCGATCTTTTGCCATAGTATTAAATAGTGCATCCGTTGTTTCTTCTAGTGTTTTGCTTCTTCGCGATTGGGCCGTTGAGTTGATGTGACCTTCGCCCCGATCTTCGGTTGAACCTTCGTCAATGTTTTCAGGCGAGCACCTCCCCCTTTCTACCTATCTTACTTTTATAGTATTTATTCCCTCCTGTTGATCAATTGCTATCTATGTTGCGTTTCTCTAGTTTTCGTACCCGTGTTTTCCCTTGCAGCCTTATATTGCCTTGGACACCTCCTATTACCTGTTGTTTGGTAGATAGTTGGACCTGCGCGTCGTAGTCGCTTGCTCAAGTGCTGTTGCGTGTCGCCAAGTACCGCAGTTGTTGGAGTATTGCCGCATGTTTAATGTTGGAGATGATCATGGCTTTAATTATTGTTCACTTTAATTACTGGTTAACAACTAAAATTGAAGTAGGTAAGCAGAGGCACAGGTGGGCTATAGATGTTATTTGGTTGTTAACCGTCCACTTGTGTCCCGTAGGACCCCGAGTACTTGATACCTGTTCCTTGAATATTCGCGCTATCCACATCCGGGAGGATTATGGGACCCCCCTGAGCCAGAGCTTGATTCATTCTTATTTCTTGGGGCCACAAACTAGTTTGAGGTTTTATTTACTATCCTGTACTTATGCATGCTTTACTGCTTTATTACGATTGTGCGAGGAGCACCTGTACTGTTTAGGTAAGCGGAGTATTTTCGCGGTATCGACAAGCCCAGTTTTGGGTTCCCAGTCGTTTACAGCCACTGGCGCAAACCTTGAGTCTGTCTCGGAGTCAGCTAACTTCGTTGCGGGTAGCTTAATGGGGTGGCCCCCTGAAATATTTCTGAATCTTGTGATTTCTTTGTCGTGAAAGCCTCGTTGGGTTTTGATTTGGTTTTTCCGAGGTTGATCGAGTGTGTGTTGCTATTTGTGCACCCCTGCAGGGTAAAACTTTCTGAAAGCCGTGTCCGCGGTTATGGACGACTTGGAGCACAGTATCTCGATCATAGACAACTATAACTAAAGTAGTGCTATAAATTTGACTTTATAATGACTAGTAATCAGCTTCACTATAATGGAATGGCTAAATAAAACTGCCAACAATTGCTTGTTTGGGTTGTCTCTTGCGACCATTGTATCTGACTAGTAAGTATTGCAACTATAACGGAATGGCTAAATAAAAGTATCAACAACTGCTGGGTTTGGGATATCTCATGCTTATTATATCTGACTAGTAAGTGTCGCAACTACAACGGAATGGTTAACTAAAACTGCCCACTGCTTATTTTACCAGGACGACTATCTATACCTGACTAGTAATTGCTGCAACGATAACTGAATAAATAAAACTGCCAACGGTGTGAGTTCCTCGGTTGACTTCCTCGTTTGGTCTCGAGGGGGGAAACACCAGGATGGGTTTGTTTGGTGTTAGAATCAGGTTGGATCCGAATAGGTCTTTCTTACCCCTCTCTGATTGCCGCCAGTTGTAAAGTGTCTCTATAGGTTGTTTAGTGCATGCTGCCGCTGCCGCTTCAGTCCACCATACCTATGTAGGCGAGGACCGCCGAATTCTAGTGTGGCATCCCGCAAAACCACTACTAGAAAATTGCGTTGAATTTGTGCATTGCATCGTCATCTTCATGCATTGTTTGACTGCATTATTTGAAAAGCCTAGTTTTGAATTGTACAAAACCCCTATTATTTTCAAACACAAAACCCCGATCGCATCGGAGATTTTATTTGTCTAAAAACCGTTTGCAAAATGGCCTTATTTTAATTTAAACGCGACCAAACAAACACACTTTTGAAAACAGCTCCCTCTAAATCCTAGTCCCACCCAATCTATTCCTACCCACCAATCCCAGGCTGCCACCTCCCCCTCTCACCCCAAACATACCCACCTGCCACCTCATCCATCCAGCTCCCTCTCTCTCTCTCTCTTTTCTCACCCTAGCCATCCTACCCTCTCTCCCTCTTCCCCACCGACACATGGACCCCACCAGCTAACCCCCTCTCTCTCTCCCCCTCCTCCCCGCCTGGCCCACCCGCCACGTGGCCTCGGCCCACCTAACCCTCACCCAGCCGGCCACAGCCACCCCACCTCCTGCGTTCACACACGCGCCAACCGCCCCGCGCCCCTCAGCCCCGCCTCGTGCCCCACCCCGCGCGACCGCTGTCCCCCCACTCGTCTTCTTCCTCCCTGGCCCCTTCTCTCTCCCCGAACGCCTCCTCTCCACCGGCGCCCCGCTCGCCTCGGCCTCTCCCCGCGGCCACCGCTCTCCTCCCTCCTCCCCGCATCCTCCGCGCTCGCTCGCCACCGCCTGCTCCCTCGGCCCGGCCCCCGCAGCACGCCCCCTCACCGCCCGAGCACCCGCGTTCGCCCACCTCCGCCGCCGCGGCTCCAGCTCTCGCCGCCTCCCCGACCCGGCGAGCCTGCGCCGCCCCGACCTCGTCTGCCCGCCACAACCTCCTCCGCGCCTCCCCTCTGCAGCGGCGCCGCCCTCTCCGCTCGCCTCCGCTCGCCCTCCTCCGCCTCCGGCCGCGTCCCTCCGAGCGCGCCGCCCCTCCTCCTCTTCCTCCGTGTCCTGCCTCCCCTTCGGCTCGCCGGCCGCCGCTCCCTCTCTGGCTCTCCGCGCCGCGCCTCCGCGCCTCCCCCGTTCCCCGCCGCGTACCTTCCCCGCTCACCTCTCCTTCCGCCGCCTGCGCCCGGCCCCCGCCTGCAGCCCGAGCTCGCCCCGGCCTCCTCCCCGACCTCGCCGGCCCGACCTCGACCGTCGCCCTCTTCCCGCGGCCCCACCACGACAACCGCCCTCCTCTCTCCGCCAATCTCTGCTGGCCTCGCCGCTCACCCCATCCCCGCCTCGCCGTGGCAGAGTCCGCCGGTCCGCACCGCCGGCGCGCCACCGAGCCCCTCCTCTCACCGCCACCAGCCTCCGTCAAGCTCTGCGCGTCCCCGGCAGCCATCGCGTCTGGCTGTGTCTCCGCGGCACTTCCTCCGCATGCACGCGTAACTTCGTGCGTGTGTTGTGGTGATGCCCAGTTAAGCATGTTGCGCACCACATGTTTGACAGAAATCCCGCAAGGCCTCGACCAGATCGCCAAAGGCCCAAGTACCACGAAAACCGATGCCGAGTGCCGCTGCACATGGAGAACCTGAAAAAAAAACCACAAGATCTTCATCGATGACAAGGCCGCCGTGATCTACCAAGTTCGTCTACCGCCGGTATCACTCGAGACCGACATCAACCACCGGGATCCAGAATCTGGGGGCAGCGATGCTCAACCCAAGGCCCCTCCCATGGAGTGTCGAGATCGTCTACATGGAACCCGATCACCGCCAAGACCCGTTCACGGAGTCCGAAGACTGATCCCGCCGAACGCCAAGATCGTCAAGAACCCGGACGCCAAGGTCGTCGATGCGTATACGCCAAGTGCTTCGCCCCGGACGCCAAGACCGATCCGATTCGAGGACCCGACAAGACCCTCGCAACGGCAAGATCGACCCGTGGAACCCGACAAGATCTGCACGATGACAAGAACGACACCGTACAAGGCGAGACCGTTGCGCCCCGACACCGACCCAAGTTCCTACCCCGATATCCGAGAACGACCCCGGAGTTCGAGAACGACCCCGTCAAAACCCTGGACCCTGAGACCGACCCCGAACCCCGGAACCCAAGATCGCCGAACCCCTATGTGTGAACCCCTTCCCGCAAACCCTATTTTATAAATGAAATATAACCTTGTCGCATATTAAATTGCCATTCATCTTGCATGCATATTGTTGGTTTGGGGGCCTTATGCCGATTCACCTAATAATTCAATATGGGGCCATATGCGGGCAAATCCAGTCTCATATTGGCCTCATTTAAATTGAGGTAGCGAACCGGTACCATATTTTGGCCATGTTAATACAACATTTAAATTGCGGGGTAGATAAATAACTTGAACCATCTAATTCATTGTCGGGGCCCCGGTTCCGCTTAATCTTGACCTAATTGCATCGCACCTTTGCCATGTCATTCATCATACATGCATCATGCCGATCTTTTGCCGTAGTATTAAATACTGCATCCGGTGTTTCTTCTAGTGTTTTGGTTCTTCGCGGATAAGGCCGTTGAGTCGATGTGAGCTTCGCCCCGATCTTCGGTTGAACCCTTCGACAATGTTTTCAGGCGAGCATCTCCCCCTTTCTACCTATCTTACTTTTATAGTCTTTATTCCCTCCTGTTGATCTATTGCTATCTGTGTTGCGATGCTTTAGTTTCCGTACCTGTGATATACCATGCATCCCTATATTGCCTTGGACACACCCTATTACCTGTTGTTTGGTAGATAGTTGGACTTGCGCGTCGTAGTTGCTTGCTCAAGTGCTGATGTGTGTCGTCATATGACACAGTTGCTGATGTATTGCCGCATGTTGATGTTGGAGATGATTCTAGTTTTACTTATCGTCACTTTAATTTCTGTGTAACAACTAAAATTGAAATAAGCAGAGGCATCGGTGGGTGATAGATAATATTTGGTTTCCGAACGCCCACTTGTGTCCCGTAGGACCCCGAGTACTTGATACCTGTTCCTTGATTTATCGCGCTATCCACATATGGGGAATTATGGGCCCCCCTTAGCCAGAGCTTGATTCCGTCTTATTTCTTGGGGCCACAAACTAGTTTGAGGTTTTATTTACGATCCTGTACTTATGCCATGCTACTGCTTTATTTACGATTGTGCGAGGAGCACACTGTACTGTTTAGGATAGTGGCACGATTCCGCGGTGTCGACAAGCCCAGCCACACTTTCGGGTTCCCAGTCGTTCACAGCCGTCCCCACAACCTTAAGTCCGTCTCGGAGCCGGCCGGCTTCGTTGCGGGTTCTACTTTAAGGGGTGGCCCCCTGAAATATTGCTGAATCTTGTGATTGCTCTGTCGTGAAGACCTCGTTGGGTTTTGATTTGGTTTTTCCGAGGTTGATCGTGTGTGTGTTGCTATTTGTGCACCCCGGCCGGGTTAAAACTTTCTGAAAGCCGTGTCCGCGGTTATGGACGACTTGGAGCACAGTATCTCGACCATAGACAAGCATAACTAAAGTTTACTGCTATCAATTTGACTATAAAATGACTAGTAATCAGCTTCACTATAATGGAATGGCTAATTAATACTGCCCACAATTGCTTGTTTGGGTCGTCGCCAGTGACCATTGTACCTGACTAGTAAATCTTGCAACTACAACGAAATGGCTGAATAAAAGTACCAACAACTGCTGGGTTTTGGGTTTATCTCATGCTATCTGTATCTGATTAGTAAGTGTTACAACTATAACGGAATGGTTAACTAAAAGTGCCCACTGCTTCATTTATCAGGATGATTATCTATACTTGACTAGTAATTGCTGCAACGATAACTGAATAAATAAAACTGCCAACGGTGTGAGTTCCTCGGTTGACTTCCTCGTTTGGTCTCGAGGGGGAAACGCCAGGATGGGTTTGTTTGGTGTTAGCTTCAGGTTGGATCCGGATAGGTCATTCTTACCCCTCTCTGATAACCGCCAGTTGTATCGAGTCTCTATAGGTTGTTCAGTGCATGCTGCCGCTTCAGTCCACCATACCTATGTAGGCGAGGACCACCGAATTCTAGCCTCGCCGTGTACTGGCCTCAGTACTGACGCTCCTCTTTTTCCTTTGCCCTTTGTCGGCACCCCTTTTGGTTAAGCAGGTTTGAGCTCGACGCCGTTAGCAGGGTTACCCTTCCGGCTTGGCCTGGGCAGGGTTATGGACGCCATTGGTTATTCTTCAGGGCTCTTAGCCCCATTTGCATCTTGTCCATAGCTAGACGCTATATCGTTTTCAAGGTGATTTGGATCTTTGTATATTATATCTGTATTCTTGACTCTTGAGTCGCTGTTATATATATCTGTTCTGTGGGTCCCATCGAGGACTGTTGTGTAATGTTATTACTTCGTTTTCCACCCGCACGAAAGTGCCTGGTGGGCACCTTTGAATCGTTTCTATGCGGGTTTGGCGAATTTTGCTCAAACTTGCATAGGTCCGATTCTGAGGGTGTTACAGAGTGGTATCAGAGCTCAGCAGTTACGATACCCCACAAGTCCAGCCTGTAGGATAACCTAGCTAACGGCCGAGGAAGAGTGTCAAAACTATTTTCTAAAATCGGTTGGATAGTTCTGAATAGGTCTGATTTTTACTCCTTACCCCTCTGCCGATCCCCTCTTATCTCGACGTGTTTTGAATCTGCTCTCTTATCTTTCTTCGAGTCCAGGATTTCTCGTGGTTGGGTTTCCGTCGTACCTTTAGGGTTTCGCTTCCTCCTTTGGTAACGGTGTTCTACCATCCGGTGTTCAAGCTGCCTGATGAATCCGTCTACGGTGTTATCATTCTTTGTTCCTTGTTTGTGCCTTCCGGTGTTTTCCGACGCGACGACATCCTCTACGCCAGATCCGATGCAGAGTCTGCATCACCCCTTTGTTTCCGAACCTCGCTTGTCGAGATCTTCAGTCTGATTCCGAGAATGGTTGCACTCTTTTCCACTGATTGTGCGGAGTAATAGTTTGGGTGCGTGATGGATTGGCCCCCATGCCGACTACCCCTTCTATTCGCTTTTGTACATTGAAGTGGATGAGAATGCATCGGTTTCCCTTTTCCATCGGAGCTAGAGGTGGCTTTAATTGTTGATACCTCTACCTTCGACCTGTCATTCCCGGAGTGTTCTCTCGACGATCACGGACAACGATCTCTTGTTAGTGGTGTCGCGAGGATCTACACGAAGCGAGAAGATGCAGATCGCCGCCCTTCTAACCGGTACCATGAGGCGGATCTCGAGGGCGAGATCCATTGTTAGTGGTGTCGAATTGTGGCATCCCGCAAAACCACTACTAGAAAATCGCGTTGAATTTGTGCATTGCATCGTCATCTTCATGCATTGTTTGACTGCATTATTTGAAAAGCCTAGTTTTGAATTGTACAAAACCCCTATTATTTTCAAACACAAAACCCCGATCGCATCGGAGATTTTATTTGTCTAAAAACCGTTTGCAAAATGGCCTTATTTTAATTTAAATGCGACCAAACAAACACACTTTTGAAAACAGCTCCCTCTAAATCCTAGTCCCACCCAATCTATTCCTACCCACCAATCCCAGGCTGCCACCTCCCCCTCTCACCCCAAACATACCCACCTGCCACCTCATCCATCCAGCTCCCTCTCTCTCTCTTTTCTCACCCTAGCCATCCTACCCTCTCTCCCTCTTCCCCACCGACACATGGACCCCACCAGCTAACCCCCTCTCTCTCTCCCCCTCCTCCCCGCCTGGCCCACCCGCCACGTGGCCCCGGCCCACCTAACCCTCACCCAGCCGGCCACAGCCACCCCACCTCCTGCGTTCACACACGCGCCAACCGCCCCGCGCCCCTCAGCCCCGCCTCGGGCCCCACCCCGCGCGACCGCTGTCCCCCCACCCGTCTTCTTCCTCCCTGGCCCCTTCTCTCTCCCCGAACGCCTCCTCTCCACCGGCGCCCCGCTCGCCTCGGCCTCTCCCCGTGGCCACCGCTCTCCTCCCTCCTCCCCGCATCCTCCGCGCTCGCTCGCCACCGCCTGCTCCCTCGGCCCGGCCCCCGCAGCACGCCCCCTCACCGCCCGAGCACCCGCGTTCGCCCACCTCCGCCGCCGCGGCTCCAGCTCTCGCCGCCTCCCCGACCCGGCGAGCCTGCGCCGCCCCGACCTCGTCTGCCCGCCACAACCTCCTCCGCGCCTCCCCTCTGCAGCGGCGCCGCCCTCTCCGCTTGCCTCCGCTCGCCCTCCTCCGCCTCCGGCCGCGTCCCTCCGAGCGCGCCGCCCCTCCTCCTCTTCCTCCGTGTCCTGCCTCCCCTTCGGCTCGCCGGCCGCCGCTCCCTCTCTGGCTCTCCGCGCCGCGCCTCCGCGCCTCCCCCGTTCCCCGCCGCGTACCTTCCCCGCTCACCTCTCCTTCCGCCGCCTGCGCCCGGCCCCCGCCTGCAGCCCGAGCTCGCCCCGGCCTCCTCCCCGACCTCGCCGGCCCGACCTCGACCGTCGCCCTCTTCCCGCGGCCCCACCGCGACAACCGCCCTCCTCTCTCCGCCAATCTCTGCTGGCCTCGCCGCTCACCCCATCCCCGCCTCGCCGTGGCAGAGTCCGCCGGTCCGCACCGCCGGCGCGCCACCGAGCCCCTCCTCTCACCGCCACCAGCCTCCGTCAAGCTCTGCGCGTCCCCGGCAGCCATCGCGTCTGGCTGTGTCTCCGCGGCACTTCCTCCGCATGCACGCATAGCTTCGTGCGTGTGTTGTGGTGATGCCCAGTTAAGCATGTTGCGCACCACATGTTTGACAGAAATCCCGCAAGGCCTCGACCAGATCGCCAAAGGCCCAAGTACCACGAAAACCGATGCCGAGAGCCGCTGCACATGGAGAACCTGAAAAAAAAACCACAAGATCTTCATCGATGACAAGGCCGCCGTGATCTACCAAGTTCGTCTACCGCCGGTATCACTCGAGACCGACATCAACCACCGGGATCCAGAATCTGGGGGCAGCGATGCTCGACCCAAGGCCCCTCCCATGGAGTGTCGAGATCGTCTACATGGAACCCGATCACCGCCAAGACCCGTTCACGGAGTCCGAAGACTGATCCCGCCGAACGCCAAGATCGTCAAGAACCCTGGCGCCAAGGTCGTCGATGCGTATACGCCAAGTGCTTCGCCCCGGACGCCAAGACCGATCCGATTCGAGGACCCGACAAGACCCTCGCAACGGCAAGATCGACCCGTGGAACCCGACAAGATCTGCACGATGACAAGAACGACACCGTACAAGGCGAGACCGTTGCGCCCCGACACCGACCCAAGTTCCTACCCCGATATCCGAGAACGACCCCGGAGTTCGAGAACGACCCCGTCAAAACCCTGGACCCTGAGACCGGACCCTGGACCCTGAGACCGACCCCGAACCCCGGAACCCAAGATCGCCGAACCCCTATGTGTGAACCCCTTCCCGCAAACCCTATTTTATAAATGAAATATAACCTTGTCGCATATTAAATTGCCATTCATCTTGCATGCATATTGTTGGTTTGGGGGCCTTATGCCGATTCACCTAATAATTCAATATGGGGCCATATGCGGGCAAATCCAGTCTCATATTGGCCTCATTTAAATTGAGGTAGCGAACCGGTACCATATTTTGGCCATGTTAATACAACATTTAAATTGCGGGGTAGATAAATAACTTGAACCATCTAATTCATTGTCGGGGCCCCGGTTCCGCTTAATCTTGACCTAATTGCATCGCACCTTTGCCATGTCATTCATCATACATGCATCATGCCGATCTTTTGCCGTAGTATTAAATACTGCATCCGGTGTTTCTTCTAGTGTTTTGGTTCTTCGCGGATAAGGCCGTTGAGTCGATGTGAGCTTCGCCCCGATCTTCGGTTGAACCCTTCGACAATGTTTTCAGGCGAGCATCTCCCCCTTTCTACCTATCTTACTTTTATAGTCTTTATTCCCTCCTGTTGATCTATTGCTATCTGTGTTGCGATGCTTTAGTTTCCGTACCTGTGATATACCGTGCATCCCTATATTGCCTTGGACACACCCTATTACCTGTTGTTTGGTAGATAGTTGGACTTGCGCGTCGTAGTTGCTTGCTCAAGTGCTGATGTGTGTCGTCATATGCCACAGTTGCTGATGTATTGCCGCATGTTGATGTTGGAGATGATTCTAGTTTTACTTATCGTCACTTTAATTTCTGTTTAACAACTAAAATTGAAATAAGCAGAGGCATCGGTGGGTGATAGATAATATTTGGTTTCCGAACGCCCACTTGTGTCCCGTAGGACCCCGAGTACTTGATACCTGTTCCTTGATTTATCGCGCTATCCACATATAGGGAATTATGGGCCCCCTTAGCCAGAGCTTGATTCCGTCTTATTTCTTGGGGCCACAAACTAGTTTGAGGTTTTATTTACGATCCTGTACTTATGCCATGCTACTGCTTTATTTACGATTGTGCGAGGAGCACACTGTACTGTTTAGGATAGTGGCACGATTCCGCGGTGTCGACAAGCCCAGCCACACTTTCGGGTTCCCAGTCGTTCACAGCCGTCCCCACAACCTTAAGTCCGTCTCGGAGCCGGCCGGCTTCGTTGCGGGTTCTACTTTAAGGGGTGGCCCCCTGAAATATTGCTGAATCTTGTGATTGCTCTGTCGTGAAGACCTCGTTGGGTTTTGATTTGGTTTTCCGAGGTTGATCGTGTGTGTGTTGCTATTTGTGCACCCCGGCCGGGTTAAAACTTTCTGAAAGCCGTGTCCGCGGTTATGGACGACTTGGAGCACAGTATCTCGACCATAGACAAGCATAACTAAAGTTTACTGCTATCAATTTGACTATAAAATGACTAGTAATCGGCTTCACTATAATGGAATGGCTAATTAATACTGCCCACAATTGCTTGTTTGGGTCGTCGCCAGCGACCATTGTACCTGACTAGTAAATCTTGCAACTACAACGAAATGGCTGAATAAAAGTACCAACAACTGCTGGGTTTTGGGTTTATCTCATGCTATCTGTATCTGATTAGTAAGTGTTACAACTATAACGGAATGGTTAACTAAAAGTGCCCACTGCTTCATTTATCAGGATGATTATCTATACTTGACTAGTAATTGCTGCAACGATAACTGAATAAATAAAACTGCCAACGGTGTGAGTTCCTCGGTTGACTTCCTCGTTTGGTCTCGAGGGGGAAACGCCAGGATGGGTTTGTTTGGTGTTAGCTTCAGGTTGGATCCGGATAGGTCATTCTTACCCCTCTCTGATAACCGCCAGTTGTATCGAGTCTCTATAGGTTGTTCAGTGCATGCTGCCGCTGCCGCTTCAGTCCACCATACCTATGTAGGCGAGGACCGCCGAATTCTAGCCTCGCCGTGTACTGGCCTCAGTACTGACGCTCCTCTTTTTCCTTTGCCCTTTGTCGGCACCCCTTTTGGTTAAGCAGGTTTGAGCTCGACGCCGTTAGCAGGGTTACCCTTCCGGCTTGGCCTGGGCAGGGTTATGGACGCCAGTGGTTATTCTTCAGGGCTCTTAGCCCCATTTGCATCTTGTCCGTAGCTGGACGCTATATCGTTTTCAAGGTGATTTGGATCTTTGTATATTATATCTGTATTCTTGACTCTTGAGTCGCTGTTATATATATCTGTTCTGTGGGTCCCATCGAGGACTGTTGTGTAATGTTATTACTTCGTTTTCCACCCGCACGAAAGTGCCTGGTGGGCACCTTTGAATCGTTTCTATGCGGGTTTGGCGAATTTTGCTCAAACTTGCATAGGTCCGATTCTGAGGGTGTTACATCTAGCCTCGCCGTGTACTGGCATCAGTACTGACGCTCCTCTTTTTCCTTTGCCCTTTGTCGGCACCCCTTTTGTTTAAGCAGGTTTTGAGATCGACGTCGTTAGCAGGGTTACCCTTCCGGTTTGGCCTGGGCAGGGTTATGGACGCCATTAGTTATTCTTTAGGGCTCTTAGCCCCATTTGCATCTTGTCCGTAGCTGGACGCTCTATCGTTTTCAAGGTGATTTGGATCTTTGTTCTGTATATCTGTATTCTTGACTCATGGAGTCGTGTTGTATATATATCTGTTCTGTGGGTCCCATCGAGGACTATTGTGTAATGTTATTACTTCATTTTCCACCCGCACGAAAGTGCCTGGTGGGCACCTTTGAATCGTTTCTATGCGGGTTTGGCGGGAAGCGCTGAAACTTGCATAGGGTCGATTCTGAGGGTGTTACAGAGTGGTAACAGAGCTCAGCAGTTGCGATACCCCACAACTCCAGCCTGTAGGATAACCTAGCTAACGGCCGAAGTAGAGTGTCAAAACTATTTTTCAAAAATCGGTTGGATAGTTCTGATTAGGTCTGATTTTACTTCTTACCCCTCTGCTATTCTCCTCTTATCTCGCCGTGTTATGAATCCGCTCTCTTCTCTCTCTTCTAGTCCAGGATTTCTCGTGGTTGGGTTCCGTCGTACCTTCAGGGTTTCGCTTCCTCCTTTGATAACAGTGTTGCTACATCTGGTCTTCATGCTATCCGAGGAATCCTTCGTCTGTGGTACCATTCTTTGTTCCTTGTTTGTGCCTTCCGGTGTTTTCCGACGCGATGACATCATCTACGCCAAATCCTATGCAGAGTCTGCATCACTCCTTTGTTTCCGAACCTCGATTGTCGAGATCTTCAGTCTGAATTCCGAGAGTTGGTTGCATAATCCTCCTATTCGTGTGCAGAGTAATGGTTTGGGTGCGCGATGGACTGATCACCATCCGACTACTCTTATCATTCGCTCTTGTACATCGAATCAGTGGATCCAACAGTTTTACTCCGTCCACGGAAGCTAGAGGTGGCATTATTTGTTGATACCTCTACCTTCGACCTTTTGTTCCCGGAGTGTTCTCTCGACGGTCACGGACAACGACCTCTTGTTAGTGGTGTCGCGAGGATCTACACGAAGCGAGAAGACGCAGATCACCGACCTTCTTTCCGGTACCATGAGGCGGATCTCGAGGGCGAGATCCATTGTTAGTGGTGTCGAATTGTGGCATCCCGCAAAACCACTACTAGAAAATCGCGTTGTTTTTGTGCATTGCATCGTCATCATCATGCATTGTTTGTCTGAAACCAATTCGAAACGCCTAGTTTTGTTTTCTAAATAACCCCCGTCCTTATCTCAAATTAAAACATCGGTCTGGTCAGATCTTTTATTTGTCCAAAAAGTATTTCCAAAATGTTTTACAAATAAAATTAAAGCATTAAAAATCTTTTGTCCGGAGAGGCAGTCCGACCGGTCAGGCCAGAGGCCCAATCGGTCCAGACTACCTACAAACGGTCCACCCAAACTCTAAATCCTTTTCCTACCCGAAGCTATCCTACCGACCTATCCCAGCTTGCCATCTCACCCTCTCCCCCAATCCCTACCCACCTTGCCACCTCACCAATCCTCTTCTTTTCCCTCCACTCCTTCTCTCACCCCAGTCCCACCTACCCCCTCTCCCTCTCCCTCACCGACACCCGGGCCCCACCCGCAGCCCCACTTCCCCCTGGCCCCACTTGCCAGCCTCACCCACTCCCCAACCCTCTCTCTCTACCCCCGGTCCCACCTGCCCAGCCGGACCCCTCCCTCTCTCCCCCGTGGCTCGACCCACCCCTGGTCAACCCACCCCGGCCCCGCCTGGACCCGCTACCCGGTCCCACCGGCCCCACCACCACCTCTCTCCTCCCCCACCCTCTCCTTCCCCGACGCGCCCCACCTCCTCTCCCCGGCGCTCCTCCCGCGTGCTCCTCGCCGGCCTCCCCCTTCGCCGCGTCCTCCCCCCCTCTGCCCCGCGTCTCCCTCCTCCTCGGGCCACCGACGGCCACCGCCACCAGCCAGCCGCCTCCCGCGCCTACCTCCCTCCTCCCGTGCGCCGCCGACGCGCTCGCCCCTCTCCTCCGGCGCGCGTCTGCCGCCTCTCCTCCTCTCCGGCCCTCGCCCCTCCCGGCTCCGAGCTCCGCGCCCCGCCTTCCCCGGAGCGCCGCCGCCCGGCTCCGGCCGGCCCCGCGGCACCGCCTCCTCCGCATCGGCCTCGCCCGCGCCGGCCTCCTCCGGCCACCACCTCCCCACCGACGCCTCCCTCACCCGAGCCCCACCCCGCTCGCGACCACCCCAGCCTCCCCCGCATCCGGCGCCGCCCGCCCGACGCCGCGCTCGCCCGCAACCCCCGCGAGCAGAACAACCTCCGGCCGCCCCCCCCTCGTCGTGCTTCGCCCCCTCCGCCGTCCCTGGCGCTCCCCCTGCAGCCCGCGTCCGCCAGCGACCTCGCCGCCGGCCGCCTCCCCTTCCTGCAAGCCCCGGCCCGCGTCCGTCGCCCCGCCACCTCGCCTTCCTCCCCCGCATCCCCGCCGGTGAGCCGACCTCGGGGCCGAGCCCTCCTCTGCTCTGTCCGGCAGGCCCGCGAAGACCGAGCCGTGGGCCCGCGAGACTCTTCCCGCTTCTCCGTCACCGTCCGCGTGCCTCCCCATGGTCGCCCCTTTTCCGTCCGGCTCGCCCGGCAACCGACGCCAAGTCCTTCGATCTGGAGACCCTATTCTCGGATGCCAAGTTTGTCACCAAGATCTCCCGAAGTTTGAGTGTCTCGGAGATGGCGTGACTGATGGTTTCCAAGCCCGCCTCGATAGCAAGACGAACCGAAAAACGGCGAAGACGACCCGAAGGCCCCGTACCCAAAGGCCTTCGACAAGAAACGCCAAGATCTCCTTCCAGGATGATGCCAAGTTCGCCTACATGAAGATCAAGACCGATCCCGGCGGAACTGAACCGGACCGCGTCGAATTCCCCAAGATCGTCTCTCGGACGCCAAGTGCTTCGGCCTAGAAAAAACCGACGACCCGACCAAGATCCGAAGACCGAACCCGACCCGCCAAGTTCTTCAATCGGATCCGAGGACACCGAGGCCCCATGCGACAAGTACTTCTTTCTGGACGCCAAGGTCGCCGATGCGATACGACAAGTACTTCGTCCCGAACGCCATGACCGTCGACATGACCCGAAGACCACGGATGGGCCAAGATCTACCTCAGTTGTCCGAGAACGCTCCCGTCGAACCCTGAACCCTGAGACCGACCCCGAACCCCCGGACCAAGATCGTCGAACCCTAATGTGTGAACCCCTTCCCGAAAACCCTATTTTATAATATAATACAACTTGTCGCATATTAATTGTTCATCTTGCATGCATGCTTGTCTGTGGTTTGGGGGCCTTATGCCGATTCACCTTATAATTAAATATGGGGCCCATATGCGGGCAAATCTAGTCTTATATTGGCCTCATTTAAATTTGTGTAGCAAACCGGTGCTATCTTTTGCCATGTTAATCCAACATTTAAATTGCGGGGGTTCTAAATAACATGAACCTATCAATTAATTGTCGGAATTCTGATTCCGTTTAATATGGCCTAATTGCACCGCATCTTTGCCATGTCATACATCATACATGCATCATGCCCGATCTTTTGCCATAGTATTAAATAGTGCATCCGTTGTTTATTCTAGTGTTTTGCTTCTTCGTGGATTGGGCCGTTGAGTTGATGTGAGCTTTGCCCCGATCTTCGGTTGAACCTTCATCAATGTTTTCAGGCGAGCACCTCCCCCTTTCTACCTATCTTACTTTTATAGTATTTATTCCCTCCTGTTGAACAATTGCTATCTGTGTTGCGTTGCTCTAGTTTTCGTACCCGTGTTATCCCTTGCAGCCTTATATTGCCTTGGACACCTCCTATTACCTGTTGTTTGGTAGATAGTTGGACCTGCGCGTCGTAGTCGCTTGCTCAAGTGCTGTTGCGTGTCGCCAAGTACCGCAGTTGTTGGAGTATTGCCGCATGTTTAATGTTGGAGATGATCATGGCTTTAATTATTGTTCACTTTAATTATTGGTTAACAACTAAAATTGAAGTAGGTAAGCAGAGGCACAGGTGGGCAATAGATGTTATTTGGTTGTTAACCGTCCACTTGTGTCCCGTAGGACCCCGAGTACTTGATACCTGTTCCTTGAATATTCGCGCTATCCACATCCGGGAGGATTATGGGACCCCCCTGAGCCAGAGCTTGATTCATTTTTATTTCTTGGGGCCACAAACTAGTTTGAGGTTTTATTTACTATCCTGTACTTATGCCATGCTTTACTGCTTTATTACGATTGTGCGAGGAGCACCTGTACTGTTTAGGTAAGCGGAGTGTTTTCGCGGTATCGACAAGCCCAGTTTTGGGTTCCCAGTCGTTTACAGCCACTGGCGAAAACCTTGAGTCCGTCTCGGAGTCAGCTAACTTCGTTGTGGGTAGCTTAATGGGGTGGCCCCCTGAAATATTTCTGAATCCTGTGATTTCTTTGTCGTGAAAGCCTCGTTGGGTTTTGATTTGGTTTTTCCAAGGTTGATCGAGTGTGTGTTGCTATTTGTGCACCCCTGCAGGGTAAAACTTTCTGAAAGCCGTGTCCGCGGTTATGGACGACTTGGAGCACAGTATCTCGATCATAGACAACTATAACTAAAGTAGTGCTATAAATTTGACTTTATAATGACTAGTAATCAGCTTCACTATAATGGAATGGCTAAATAAAACTGCCAACAATTGCTTGTTTGGGTTGTCTCTTGCGACCATTGTATCTGACTAGTAAGTATTGCAACTATAACGGAATGGCTAAATAAAAGTATCAACAACTGCTGGGTTTGGGATATCTCATGCTTACTATATCTGACTAGTAAGTGTCTCAACTACAACGGAATGGTTAACTAAAACTGCCCACTGATTATTTTACCAGGACGACTATCTATACCTGACTAGTAATTGCTGCAACGATAACTGAATAAATAAAACTGCCAACGGTGTGAGTTCCTCGGTTGACTTCCTCGTTTGGTCTCGAGGGGGGAAACACCAGGATGGGTTTGTTTGGTGTTAGAATCAGGTTGGATCCGAATAGGTCTTTCTTACCCCTCTCTAATTGCCGCCAGTTGTAAAGAGTCTCTATAGGTTGTTTAGTGCATGCTGCCGCTACCGCTTCAGTCCACCATACCTATGTAGGCGAGGACCGCCGAATTCTAGCCTCGCCGTGTACTGGCCTCAGTACTGACGCTCCTCTTTTTCCTTTGCCCTTTGTCGGCACCCCTTTTGTTTAAGCAGGTTTTGAGTGGGCTGAATGTGCAACTCAAGAAAGTACATGGCGATGCTTGCATGACAGTTGATAGAGGCCAGCAATGGAATTTATTTCAGGCGCAGTGCATGATCAAGGGAAAAGCATGCAAGTTGATGATTGACAGTGGTAGCTACTGTAATGGCATTATCAAAGCAGTTGTGGAAGCGTTGGGTTTATCCAAATGGCGTATTCCAGAACGAGGCATGTTGAGTGGGTCAATAGCTGCGGTATGATAAAGATTACTCACATGGTGCGTGTGCCATTTACAGTTGGTGACTATGTTGATGAGGTGGAGTGCAATGTGTTGCCATTGGAGGTTTGTGGACTGTTACTTGGACGTCCATGGCAATATGATCGCAACGTTACTCATGTAGGGAGAGCAAATACATATTCTTTTGTGCATGGTGACAAACAATAGACTTTGAAGCCTATGCAGGATGATCACATAAAGTCTGATGTGGAGCTGGTGGTACATAAGGAGAAGGTGCGCAAGGCTAAGCCAAAATCTGGCTAGCTAAGGTGCCGGATGGAGAGAATGATGCACAGTGTGACAATGTTGATATTGCTTCAGCTATGCCTGTAGATGACAAGCCAGTGGAACTTGTTAGTGACAAGCCAGTTGAGGTGCATTCTCTTATTGCTGAGAGGAAGGATGTTGCAGCATGTGTTCAGAAGGTTGTTTGTGTTGACACAGGTGTTCAGACGGATGATATTTGTGCTCCTGATGTTCCAGTGCATGTGGTGCAGCGGGGTAACAAGAGTAGTTTTGTTAGCACACCTGTGAGGCATTTTGTTGGGACAGATGTGCGGATGCATAGAGGCAAGGATGGACATGTTTGTCAGTTGTGTGGACCAGGCATTACTCATCTTATGCAGGTTCGTGCAAAGAAGGTCCATGTTCAGCAACCACGGGTTCCAACAAGAGTTGACAAGAAGAAGAAGATGGTGGCGCCTAGGTCCAAGCTCATATGGAGACGCAAGGAGGTGCCGGCGCCAAGGACGGTTTCAAGTCAAGCAAGCCGAGAGGGAGGATGTGGAGTGGAAGGCAAGCAAGACTTGAATATGGTGAAGACGCGTGAGGCTATTGTTCATATCACACCATCTTTCCGACCCGACCCGCACGTGTTGGGGACAACACTTCTTGAAGTGGGGGAGGATGATATGGGCACGACGGAGGAGGTGCAGCCTAATTTCAGGACTCCACCAAGCTAGGCATGTCTTTGTAATTAAATAAATAAGTTTTACTATTCCTGGTCATGTTTTGGGCCAATTAGATTTTATTATGTGTGTGGGCTTGGTTTGGGCTTGTCCAACCAAGTCAAGTCGGGGCCCATTAGTGGGGCGCCCCAGCCCTCATATAAGGAGCTGGTCGAGTTAGGGTTTAGGGAGTTCAGTTGTTTAGTCTAAAAACTATATTGTGCTCCACCGTGTATCATCCCTCCGGGGAAGGCAATACTGTTTATCAGATTTTAGAGATTGCCGCGGAGGTTCTTGTGTTCATCAAGGATTATCGAGCTATGGTTTTGAGGCGTGTTGTTTATCAATACGTTGCTTGCTGGATTGATTCATCTTCTTCAGGTTGCGTTCATCGCATAATTGGGAGATTAGCTACCTGGTTGACTCACTGTGAAAGATCGGGACAAAACTTAAGGATCATCGGGACGGTCCGGATCAAGTCTCACACTATGGCTCACGGTGAGACGGCGGGGGTGACTGCAAGACTGTGGAAGCGTGTGCTGGTGGACGGCCTATGTGGTGGAGCAATTTGAAGTGTTCGGGAGTGTGTTTTTTGAGACATCAGGAGTAATCCTTGTCGTCTAGACACCGATGCGGTGATGCCTACAGGTGTCACCATCCTTCCTAAAGGGCGTCGGGTGTATCTCTTTCCCACCTCCCGTAGCGTATCGAGGAAACCCTAGGACTAGTCCGGGCAGCAGTGTCGTTGTCGTCGCTTTCCTTCTTGGGAGTGCTATTTTGTACGCGATGCTTTAGAGCTCTAGGAGCGTGGTGGCAATCTTCTGGAGGACGCCACGATTACGGGTCATTCTTGTATTCGTCAAGCCACTGTGATTGTCTTTGTTTTCTTTTTTTTTCTTTTTTTTTGTTTTGTCTTTTGGTGTTGTGCTATATGGCCCAATAGAGGTCTCAAACAGTTGCTATATTTAAAGCCTAATTCAAGAAGGAGAGTTGGCTAACTTGACATCCTATGGAGTGAAGATAAAGATGAAGCTTGCGGTTTGTGGCGCCCCGCAAAAACCACTACTAGAAAATCGCGTGCTAAATAATACTTTGTGCATAATTATGACATCTGCATGCATCTGTTTGCCAAAACTATTTTATAAAAGGCTATTTTCTTTTCTAGATATTCTCCTTGTTCAAATTGAAACCCTAGATCCGTCCAGATCTTTTATTTATCTAAAACCGTTTTGCAAATGTTTTAGTTTAAAAGAAGTAAAAATAATAAATATGAAACCTATTTTACCTAGGAAAGGCCGCCACCGGCCTGGCCCAACGGCCCAGCTAGCAGCAGCCTACCACCCCAGCTAATCCTGGCCCTTGATCTAAACCTAGACCAAACCCTAACCCATCCAGACCTAACCCTAACCCTATTCCTTCCCTGCCGCCGCCACACTCAACCGTAGTGGACACACACACGCCACTCACCCTCGTGCACTAGCACACAAAAACCAAACCGGCCACCACCCATCCCTCTGTCTCTGTGACCCCACCCACTGGTCCCACCACGACAGCGACCCAACCCCCCGCTCTCTCTCCCCGCACGCTCGCCCTGGCCCACCACGGGACCCACCCCGCACGCGAGCCGCGCACCACTCGCGACCCCTTCTTCCCCTTCTCGCTCGTCTCTCCCCTGGTCGCCAACAACCGCCGCCTCCAGGCACTCCCCCTCGCGTAGAGCCACCCTCCATTGCCCAGGCCGTCGACCGCCCTGCGTCCTCTGCGTCCTCCTCCCCGACCCGCTTCCAGCCGCCGCCGTGACGTCGTGCTCCGCCTGTCGTGCCTGCAAGGTCGCCAGGCGTCAGCCGCCGTCGTTCCTCCCGGTGTCGCCTCGGTCGCCATCTCGCATCGCCGTCCGCGCCCCGTCAAGCTCCTCTGCCGCCCGTCCTCTTCGTCCCTCTCTGGCACCTCGACCTCCGCCTCGCGGCAGCGACCGTCACGCCTCCTTCCTCCACGGTGTGAAATCGCCGGCCCCAACCGCGCAGGCCACACCGTCTCCTCCTCCTCGCGCGAGCCTGGCCTCGCCAACCTCTGCGCCGCACGCCTCCGCCCTCTGCCAGCGTGACCTCCTCCATCATGCCCTGCCTCGTCCCTCCGGCCGTCGAAGCCCGGCCCTGCCTCGCAGCATCACCAGCCCGTCCCCAAGAACCACTCCAGCAAGCGCTTTGCCCTTGTGTCCTCAAGCGATGCGTCCCTACACTGCCTCCTTTTGCTGCCCATCGTCCTGGGATTTTGTTTCTGTACGTGCCCTGTACACATTCCTATGTGCCTGCTCGCAAAGTGTTTGTTAAAATGCCTGACCTTTGTGCTCATGTCCGGTGTGGCTAACGTGCTGGACAGACTACTTCAGTAAGTTTGGCGCCTTCGCCACGCTTATCTTCGAACATCAGTCCGGCAAACCGCTACTTCAAACGACTATGTTTTACCATCTCCCGTTTTTGCCAAGATGGTTCGCCAAGATCTCCTTCATGAGTTGGATGGAACCGCCATGACCTTCTTCACGGATCTGAAAGATCAAACCCCGAAGACCGATCACGGCATCCTCCTCCCTCCCGGATCCGAAGATCGAACCTAAACCCCTGCGAGCACCAAGATCGTCGATCCGATGTGTGACCCCTATCCGAGCCCTATTTTATAAATGATATATACTTGTTGCATTTTAAATTGGTCATGCATGCATACATGTTTGTGGGAGTTTGGGGGCATTATGCCGATTCACCTCATAATTAAATATGGAGACCATATGCGGGCTATTCTAGTCTTAGTTTGTCTCCATTTAAATCTGTGTAGCGAACCGATGCTATGTTTTGCCATGTTAATACCACATTTAAAATGCGGGGTATCTAAACAACTAGAACCATATATTTAATTGTCGGGACCAACGGTTCCGCTTAATATTGCCTAATTGCATCGCACCTTGCCATGTCATACATCATACATGCATCATGCCCGATCTTCTGTCATAGTATTAAATAGTGCATCCGGTGTTTGTGCTAGTGTTTTGTTTCTTCACGGAATAGGCCGATGAGTTGATGCGAGTGTCGACCCGACCTTCGGATGAACCCTCGGCAATGTTTTCAGGCGAGCACCTCCCCCTTTCTACCTATCTTACTTTTATAGTATTTATTCCCTCCTGTTGATCTATTGCTATCTGTGCTGCGTTGCTCTAGTTTTCGTACCCGTGATATCCCTTGCAGCCTTATATTGCCTTGGACACATCCTATTACCTGTTGTTTGGTAGATAGTTGGACCTGCGCGTCGTAGTCGCTTTCTCAAGTGCTGTTGCGTGTCATCAAGTACCACAGTTGTTGGAGTATTGCCGCATGTTTAATGTTGGAGATGATCATAGCCTTACTTATTGTTTAATAACTAAAATTGAAAGTAGGTAATGCAGAGGCACAGGTGGGCAATAGATGTTATTTGGTTGTTAACCGTCCACTTGTGTCCCGTAGGACCCCGAGTTCTTGACACCTGTTCCGAGATCGAGCGCGCTAACCACAGGTGGGGTGTATGGGCACCCCCATCGATTTAGTACCTGATTCCAAGTACTGTACTGGGGGCCACAATTAGTTTGGGGCTTTATTACTATCCTGTACTTATGCCATGCTTTACTGCTTTATTTACGATTCTGCGAGGAGCACCTGTACTGTTTAGGATCGTGACACGCTTTCGCTGTATTGACAAGCCCAGTCACACTTTCGGGTTCCTAGTCGTTTACAGCCGTCTACACAAACCCTGAGTCCGTCTCGGAGACCGGCCGACTTCGTTGCGGGTAGCTTAGTGGGGTGGCCCCCGTGCTTGCTTTGGGTCTGGGAAACGTTGTGTCCGAAACCCCGTCGACATACCGTTGGGTGTATGTTTTGTGATCTTGTACCTACCTGATCTGACAACAAGGGTGTAGGTGCGTGTGGGAACTTTGGTGCACCCCTGCAGGGTTAAATCTTTTCGAGAAGCCGTGTCCGCAGTTATGGACGACTTGGAGCACAGTTCTCGATCATAGACAACTATAACTAAAGTTTACTGTTATAAATTGACTTGTATCCGATATGACTAGCAATCAGCTCCACTACAACGGAATGGCTAAATAAAAGTACCAACAACTGCTGGGTTTGGGATGTCTCATGCTAATTGTATCTGACTAGTAAGTGTTGCAACTACAACGGAATGGTTAACAAAAACTGGCCACTGCTTATTATATCAGGATGACTCATGCCATCTTTATTTGACTAGTAATTGCTGCAACGATAACTGAATAAATAAAACTGCCAACGGTGTGAGTTCCTTGGTTGACTTCCTCGTTTGGTCTCGAGGGGGAAATACCAGGATGGGTATGTTTGGTGGTAGTATCAGGTTGGTTCCGAATAGGTCTTTCTTATCCCTTTCTGATAGCCGACAGTTATATCGAGTCTCTATAGGGTGTTTAGTGCATGCTGCGCTGCCGCTTCAGTCCACCATACCTATGTAGGCGAGGACCGCCGAATTCTAGCCTCGCCGTGTACTGGCCTCAGTACTGACCGCTCTCTCTTTTTCCTTTGCCCTTTGTCGGCACCCCTTTTGTTTAAGCAGGTTTTGAGATCGACGTCGTTAGCAGGGTTACCCTTCCGGCTTGGCCTGGGCAGGGTTATTGACGCCATTGGTTATTCTTCAGGGCTCTTAGCTCAATTTGCATCTTGTCCGTACTCGAACGCTATATCGTTTTAAAGGTGATTTGGATCTTTGTACTGTATATCTGTATTCTTGACTCATTGAGTCGCTATTGTATATATCTGTTCTGTGGGTTCCATCATGGACTATTGTGTAATGATATTAGTTCGTTTTCCACCCGCACGCGAGTGCCTGGTGGGCACCTTTGAATCGATTCTATGCGGGTTTGGCGGGAAGCGCTAAAACTTGTATAGGGCCGATTTTGAGGGTGTTACAGAGTGGTATCAGAGCTCAGCAGTTGCGATACCCCACAAGTCCAGCCTGTAGGATAACCTAGCTAACGGCCGAAGTAGAGTGTCAAAACTATTTTTGCAAAATCGGTTAGATAGTTCTGATTAGGTATGATTTTACTCCTTACCCCTCTGCTGCTCTCCTCTCACCTCTGCGTGTTTTGAATCCGCTCTCTTCTCTCTCTTCGAGTCCAGGATTTCTCGTGGTTGGGTTCCATCGTACCTTCAGGGTTTCGCTTCCTCCTTTGGTAACGGTGTTGCTACATCTGGTCTTCCTGCTATCCGAGGAACCCCTCGTCTGGTGGACTTCTCTTTGTTCCTTCTCGTGCCTTCCGGCGTTTTCCGACGCGACGACATCATCTACGCCAGATCCGATGCAGAGTCTGCATCACTCCTTTGTTTCTGAGCCTCGATTGTCGAGATCTTCAGTCTGATTCCGAGAATGGTTGCACGCTTTTCTACTAATTGTGCGGAGTAATAGTTTGGGTGCGTGATGGATTGGCCCCCATGCCGACTACTCACTCTATTCGCTTGTGTACATTGAAGTGGATGAGAATGCATCGATTCTCTCTTTCTATCGAAGCTAGAGGTGGCTTTATTTGTTGATACCTCTACTTTCGAACTTTTGTTCCCGGAGTGTTCCCTCGACGATCACGGACAACAACCTCTTGTTAGTGGTGTCGCGAGGATCTACACGATGCGAGAAGATTCAGATCGCCGCCCTTCTTCCCGGTACCATGAGGCGGATCTCGAGGGCGAGATCCATTTTTAGTGGTGTCGAATTGTGGCGCCCCGCAAAAACCACTACTAGAAAATCGCGTGCTAAATAATACTTTGTGCATAATTATGACATCTGCATGCATCTGTTTGCCAAAACTATTTTATAAAAGGCTATTTTGTTTTCTAGATATTCTCCTTGTTCAAATTGAAACCCTAGATCCGTCCAGATCTTTTATTTATCTAAAACCGTTTTGCAAATGTTTTAGTTTAAAAGAAGTAAAAATAATAAATATGAAACCCATTTTACCTAGGAAAGGCCGCCACCGGCCTGGCCCAACGGCCCAGCTAGCAGCAGCCTACCACCCCAGCTAATCCTGGCCCTTGATCTAAACCTAGACCAAACCCTAACCCATCCAGACCTAACCCTAACCCTATTCCTTCCCTGCCGCCGCCACACTCAACCGTAGTGGACACACACACGCCACTCACCCTCGTGCGCTAGCACACAAAAACCAAACCGGCCACCACCCCATCCCTCTGTCTCTGTGACCCCACCCACTGCTCCCACCACGACAGCGACCCAACCCCCCGCTCTCTCTCCCTGCACGCTCGCCCTGGCCCACCACGGGACCCACCCCGCACGCGAGCCGCGCACCACTCGCGACCCCTTCTGTAACACCCTCAGAATCGGCCCTATGCAAGTTTTAGCGAAACCCGCCAAACCCGCATAGAAACGATTCAAAGGTGCCCACCAGGCACTTTCGTGCGAGTGGAAAACGAAGTAATAACATTACACAACAGTCCTCGATGGGACCCACAAAACAGATATATACAACAACGACTCAAAGAGTCAAGAATACAGATATAATATACAAAGATCCAAATCACCTTGAAAACGATAGAGCGTCCAGCTACGGACAAGATGCAAATGGGGCTAAGAGCCCTGAAGAATAACCAATGGCGTCCATAACCCTGCCCAGGCCAAGCCGGAAGGATAACCCTGCTAACGACGTCAATCTCAAAACCTGCTTAAACAAAAGGGGTGCCGACAAAGGGCAAAGGAAAAAAAAAAGGAGTGTCAGTACTGAGGCCAGTACACGGCGAGGCTAGAATTCGGCGGTCCTCGCCTACATAGGTATGGTGGACTGAAGCGGCAGCGGCAGCATGCAGTAAACAACCTATAGAGACTCGATACAACTAGCGGCTATCAGAGAGGGATGAGAAAGACCTATTCGGAACCAACCTGATGCTACCATCAGACAAACCCATCCCGGTGTTTCCCCCTCGAGACCAAACGAGGAAGTCAACCGAGGAACTCACACAGTTGGCATTTTTATTTATTCGGTTATCGTTGCAGCAATTACTAGTCAAGTATAGATAATCATCCTGATAAATTAAGCAGTGGGCACTTTTAATTAACCATTCCGTTGTAGTTGCGACACTTACTAGTCAGATACAATTAGCATGAGATAACCCAAAACCCAGCAGTTGTTGGTACTTTTATTTAGCCAATTCCGTTATAGTTGCAATACTTACTAGTCAGATACAATGGTCGCGAGCGACACCCGAACAAGCAATTGTTGGCAGTTTTATTTAACCATTCCATTATAGTGAAGCTGATTACTAGTCATTATAAAGTCAAATTCATGGCACTACTTTAGTTATAGTTGTCTATGATCGAGATACTGTGCTCCAAGTCGTCCATAACCGCGGACACGGCTTTCAGAAAGTTTTACCCGGCCGGGGTGCACAAATAGCAACACACACTCGATCAACCTCGGAAAAACCAAATCAAAACCCAACGAGGCCTTCACGACAAAGCAATCACAAGATTCAGAAATATTTCAGGGGGCCACCCCTTGGAGTACACCCGCAACGAAGCTAGCTGACTCCGAGACGGACCCGAGGTTTGGGTGGACGACTGTGAACGACTGGGAACCCAAAACTGGGCTTGTCGACACCGCGAAAACGTGTCCCGATCCTAAACAGTACAGTGTGCTCCTCGCACAATCGTAAATAAAGCAGTAGCATGGCATAAGTACAGGATCGTAAATAAAACCTCAAACTAGTTTGTGGCCCCAAGAAATAAGACGGAATCAAGCTCTGGCTCAGGGGGGTCCCATAATCCTCCCGGATGTGGATAGCGCGATAAATCAAGGAACAGGTATCAAGTACTTGGGGTCCTACGGGACACAAGTGGACGGTTAACAACCAAATAACATCTATTGCCCACCTGTGCCTCTGCTTACTTACTTCAATTTTAGTTGTTAAATAGTAAATAAAGTGAACGATAAGTAAAACCGAGATCATCTCCAACATCAAACATGCGGCCACACTCCAACAACTATGGTACTTGACGACACACAACAACACTTGAGCAAGCGACTACGGCGCGCAAGTCCAACCATCTACCAAACAACAGGTAATAGGAGGTGTCCAAGGCAATATAAGGCTGCGAGGGATATCACGGGTACGAAAACTAGAGCATCGCAACACAGATAGCAATAGATCAACAGGAGGGAATAAATACTATAAAAGTAAGATAGGTAGAAAGGGGGAGATGCTCGCCTGAAAACGTTGCCGAAGGTTCATCCGAAGATCGGGTCGACACTCGCATCAAATCAACGGCCTTATCCGCGAAGAAGCAAAACACTAGAATAAACACCGGATGCACTATTTAATACTACGGCAAAAGATCGGGCATGATGCGTGTATGATGTATCGCATGGCAAAGGTGCAATGCAATTAGATCATATTAAGCGGAACCGGGGGTCCTGACAATTAATTAAACAATTCAAGTTATTTATCTACCCCGCAAATTAAATGTTGTTTTAACATGGCAGAAGATAGCACCGGTTCGCTACACAAATTTAAATGAGGCCGATATAAGACTAGATTTGTCCGCATATGGGCCCCATATTTAATTATGATGTGCGTTGGCATAATGCCCCCAAACCACAGACAAGGATGCATGCATGAACCATTCAATATGCAACAAGTTTATATTTCGTTTATAAAAATAGGGCTCGAGAAAAGGGGTCACACATTAGGGTTCGGCAGATCTTGGGGTTCCGGGGTTCGGGGTCGGTCTCAGGGTTCAGGGGAACGAGGTTCGGACTCCGGGGTTTAGGGTCTTCGGGTCTGCGAAGGAGATTATGGCGTCCGTGAGGCGATCTTGGCGCTCGGTGCCCGTTAAGTAGAACTTGTCGTCCATCTTTTGTCGGTGGTGAACTTGACCGAGGGTTTTCGGGGTTCGACGGGTGTCTTGGCGTCCCATGAAGGCATCCTCGGTGCTCCGGGTTGGAGATCATGGTGTTCCGGCTTCGGTTGTCGACGATGTACTTGGTTTGGCATCGATGCGTCTTCGGGTCTGGAGCCGGGGTCCTTTGAGCCTGCGAACAGTACTCGAAGTTCCGGGACGAAGATCTTGGGAGGGGCATCGCCGGGATCGGTCTTCAGGTCCGTGTGGCGATCATGCATTCCATGAGGAAGACCTTGGCGTCCTTGTCGGAGTTCCCGGGTGTCAATGCCGAACTTGGTTTCATGCCGCTAGATCCTCGGGTCGAGGTTGTCATTGCTTCCGACACCAGTATCTCTGGATCCACTTATGCCACCCATACTAGACAAACTCCATCAAGTGGACCGCGTCTCGCACGGGATTTGGCTCAAGCACCTTGTGGTCGGGTTGCAGCGGGAAGGTGACGAGCACGAGCGGCGGCCAGACGCAGCCGGGGACGCAGGGACAGCCAGAAGAGGGCCCGACGGAGGAGGCCCGGCACGGCGGCGCAAGGGACGGAGCCAGGGGCGGAGAGGAGCACTGGCGGCAGGCAGGCTTGAGGAGGAGGGATGCCGGAGATGGCACCCCGAGGAGGGCAGGAGCACGAGGGGCTCGGGAGGTGGCCGCTGCCTCCTGGGCGGCGGCGGTGGGCAGGTGTAACACCCTCAGAATCGGACCTATGCAAGTTTGAGCAAAATTCGCCAAACCCGCATAGAAACGATTCAAAGGTGCCCACCAGGCACTTTCGTGCGGGTGGAAAACGAAGTAATAACATTACACAACAGTCCTCGATGGGACCCACAGAACAGATATATATAACAGCGACTCGATGAGTCAAGAATACAGATATAATATACAAGATCCAAATCACCTTGAAAACGGTAGAGCGTCCGACTACGGACAAGAAGCAAATGGGGCTAAGAGCCCTGAAGAATAACCAATGGCGTCCATAACCCTGCCCAGGCCAAGCCGGAAGGGTAACCCTGCTAACGGCGTCGACCTCAAAACCTGCTTAAACAAAAGGGGTGCCGACAAAGGGCAAAGGGAAAAAGAAGGAGCGTCAGTACTGAGGCCAGTACACGGCGAGGCTAGAATTCGGCGGTCCTCGCCTACATAGGTATGGTGGACTGAAGCGGCAGCGGCAGCATGCACTAAACAACCTATAGAGACTCGATACAACTGGCGGTTATCAGAGAGGGGTAAGAATGACCTATCCGGATCCAACCTGAAGCTAACACCAAACAAACCCATCCTGGCGTTTCCCCCTCGAGACCAAACGAGGAAGTCAACCGAGGAACTCACACCGTTGGCAGTTTTATTTATTCAGTTATCGTTGCAGCAATTACTAGTCAAATATAGATAATCATCCTGATAAATGAAGCAGTGGGCACTTTTAGTTAACCATTCCATTATAGTTGTAACACTTACTAATCAGATACAGATAGCATGAGATAAACCCAAAACCCAGCAGTTGTTGGTACTTTTATTCAGCCATTCCGTTGTAGTTGCAATACTTACTAGTCAGGTACAATGGTCGCAAGCGACACTACAAACAAGCAATTGTGGCAGTATTAATTAGACATTCCGTTATAGTGAAGCTGATTACTAGTCATTATAAAGTCAAATTTATAACAGTAAACTTTAGTTATGCTTGTCTATGATCGAGAAACTGTGCTCCAAGTCGTCCATATCCGCGGACACGGCTTTCAGAAAGTTTTACCCGGCCGGGGTGCACCAATAGCAACACACACTCGATCAACCTCGGAAAAACCAAATCAAAACCCAACGAGGCTTTCACGACAAAGCAATCACAAGATTCAGAAATATTTCAGGGGGCCACCCCTTTGAGTAGAACCCGCAACGGAGTAGGCAAGCTCCGAGACGGCCTCAAGGTCTGCGTCAATGGCTGTGAGCGACTGGGAACCCCAAACGGGGCTTGTCGACACCGCGTAATCACTCCGCTTACCTAAACAGTACAGTGTGCTATCTGTCGCACAATCGTAAATAAAGCAGTAAAGCATGGCATAAGTACATGATAGTAATAAAACCTCAAACTAGTTTGTGGCCCCAAGAAATAAGACGGAATCAAGCTCTGGCTGAGGGGGGTCCCATATACCTCCCGGATGTGGATAGCGCGATAAATCAAGGAACAGGAATCAAGTACTCGGGGTCTTACGGGACACAAGTGGGCGTTCGGAAACCAAATATTATCTATCACCCACCGATGCCTCTGCTTATTCAATTTTAGTTGTTAAAAAGAAATTAAAGTGACGATAAGTAAAGCTAGAATCATCTCCAACAACAACATGCGGCAATACATCAACAACTGTGGCATTTGACAACACGCAACATTACTTGAGTCAGCGACTACGACGCGCAAGTCCAACTATCTACCAAACAACAGGTAATAGGGTGTGTCCAAGGCAATATAGGGCTGCACGGTATATCACAGGTACGGAAACTAAAGCACCGCAACACAGATAGCAATAGATCAACAGGAGGGAAGTAAATACTATAAAAGTAAGATAGGTAGAAAGGGGGAGATGCTCGCCTGAAAACATTGTCGAAGGGTTCAACCGAAGATCGGGGCGAAGCTCACATCAACTCAACGGCCTTATCCGCGAAGAAGCAAAACACTAGAATAAACACCGGATGCACTATTTAATACACGGCAGAAGATCGGCATGATGCATGTATGATGCATGGCATGGCAAAGATGCGATGCAAATAGGTCAGATTAGGCGGGACCGGGGTCCCGACAATTAATTAGATGGTTCAAGTTATTTAGAACCCCCGCAATTTAAATGTGGTTTAACATGGTAGAAGATAGCACCGGGTTCGCTACATCAATTTAAATGAGGCCAATATAAGGCTAGATTTGCCCGCATATGGGCCCCATATTGAATTATTAGGTGAATCGGCAAAAGGCCCCCAACCCACAGATATGCATGCGAGATGAATGATTAAATATGCAACAAGTTGTTATTATGTTATAAAATAGGGTTCGAGGAAAAGGGGTCACACATTAGAGGGGGCTCGACGATCTTGGGTTCCGGGGTTCGGGGTCGGTCTCAGGGTCCAGGGTCTGGGGTTCGACGGGATCGTTCTCGAACTCCGGGGTTAGGGTCTCGGATCGGGGTAGTTCTTGGCGTTCCGAGAAGCCGGACTTGGTTCGGTGTCGGGGTCGGTCTCACCCTGGTTGCTGTCGTTCTTGTTGCATGCGGATCTTGTCGCATTCGCGGTCCTCGGTTCATGTTGTCGGTCATGGCGTTTCGATCCGGTCTTCAGAGATTCCGGACGGCGATCTTGGCGCTCGGGTACGGCGGGATCGGTCCTCGGACTCCGTGAACGGGCATCGGAGTACCCAAGTCCGTGTGGCGATCTTGTCGTTCCGGGGTTCCGGCGTCGTCGGGTTCCACGGTCTTTGGTTGTCGGTGTCGGACTCGGTTCTCGGCGCTGAAGATCTTGGCGAGGGTTCGGGTCTTCGGGGTTCAAGTGGATTACTTGGTGCTCTGAGGGCGAAGATCTTGCCGAGAAGAACTCTGGGCACGAGCCACTGTAGAACTTGGTACGCAGAGAGCACTTGCAGGGCCAGCACGCAACAAGGTTCACCACATAGACGCGGGCAGAGGACCAGCACGAAAGCGCGGGGTCCACCGTCGGTCAATGGAGGTGGCGTGCGGCTGTGCGCGACGGCGGTCTTGGCTCTGCTGCAGGAAACCGAGGCGAGACGGGCGGGGCGAGTCGGGCGGCTGCCGGTGGAGGGGATGGCGCACGCGGGGCGGTGGCGCGGAGGCGGGCCAGGCGGCAGCAGTGGCATGGGCGCGCTGCGCGGAGGGGCGTCCGCTGGCGGCGCTGGGGCGACGGTGGCGGGGCGCTGAGGCTGCGAGCCAGGCGGGCGGCGCGCCGCGGTCGGGGCGGGCTTGAGGAGGGGAGCGACGGGGCCCTGAGCGCGGGGACGCGCTGCTCGCAGGGGTCGAGGAAGGGCGCCGGTGCTTGGAGGTAGGAGAGGGCGGCGGCAGCGGCTACCGGCGAGGGGATGGCGCACGCGGGCGCGACGGCGCCTGCGGGGCGAGGGAGCGACGGGGAGGGGGACGGGCCAGGCGGTGGCGGCGAGGCCAGAGGGGAGGAGGCATGGCCGCGAGGCGGCGACCGGAGGGCGGCGGGGCTTGGCCGGCGCAGAGGGAGACGGGAGAGGGTGCGTGCGGGGCTGATGGTGGCCAGGGAGGCAGGGGATGGGCGCGGGCGTGAGGAAGGTGGGAGGAAGGGGACGGCGTGAGGGGTGGGGCCGCGCGGGGCCGCTGCGTGGGGTAGGCGGTTGGTGAGGAGGGGCTGACGCGTGGGGCCCGCGTGGCGCGTGGCCAGCGCGTGGAGGGAGCGTGGGGAGGGGCCCGGTGGCAGCTGGACAGGGGGGAAGGAAGAGGGGTTGACCGCGGGGCCTGGGTGGGTGTGTGGGGCCCAGGCGGCAGGGGCGCTGGGTGGCCTGGGTGCATGCGGGCTAGGGTGGCTGCGCGCGCGTGTGTGCGTTTGTGTGTGTGTAGCGCGTTAGGTGGGTGTGGGGCCAGGGGAAAAAGCTGTGAGGGAGGGAGAGAGAAAAGAGAGGGAGGGGGGAGGGAGTGACGTGTCAGGCCCTGGTTGGTGGGGGTTTTGGGGAGTGCTGAAGTGGCAGCAGGTCATTGGGTGGGGTGAGGTGGAGGCTGGGTTGGGGTAGATAGGTGGGTGGCTTTAGGAATTAGATGGGGCAGGTTTGGGGTGGACCGATTTTAGTTCTTGGGGCGGTTGTTCGGGTCAATCGGCCCGTTCGACTGCCCCGCTAAAAATAATTATAATTTTTTTATTATTACAAACAAGGCTTTTGCAAACCGATTTCGGGCAAAACAAAATATTCCGGGGACCCGGTTTTGAGGTTTGAATTAAGATGGGCGTTTGGAAAATAAAACGGGCTTTGCGAAATAGTTTTAATGCAAACAATGCATGAAGATGACGATGCAATGCACAAATTCAACGCGATTTTCTAGTAGTGGTTTTGCGGGATGCCACAATTCGACACCACTAACAATGGATCTCGCCCTCGAGATCCGCCTCATGGTACCGGAAGGAAAGGTCGGCGACCGGCGTCTTCTCGCTTCGTGTAGATCCTCGCGACACCACTAACAAGAGTTCCTCCTCCATCTTGAAAACGGCGACACCACCAACAAAGGGTCGTTGTCCCTGATCGTCGAGAGAACACTCCGGAGAAACAAAGGACGAAGATAGAGGTATCAAACGATAAGGCCACCTCTAACTTCCATGGACGGAGTAAAATTGCTGGATCCACTGATTCGACGTACAAGAGCGAATGATAAGAGCCGTGGTAGGGTAGCTACTCCATCCCGCACTCAAACCATTGCTCTGCACACGAATAAGCGGATTAAGCATCCAACTCTCGGAATTAGACTGAAGATCCCGACAAGCGAGGTTCGGAAACAAGGGAGTGTTGCCAGCAGAAATCGTATGAAAGACACACTGATTAGGTTTCGCGGTGGTTCCATTGGCATGAACAACACATGCTCAAGGTTAACCCAACTTCACCAAAGCTCGTCCTTCTCATATGTTTTTCAACGACACTGATGTCCAGCAAGGAACACACATGGATAAAGATCTCAAGAACAAAAGATCGGATGAAGGATACAACAGACAAGTTGCAGATTGATGTTCGTAGCACCTCCGTTACAAAAGGGGAGAAAAAGAAACCCTGAAGGTACGACGGAAACCCAACCACGAGAAATCCTGGACTCGCAGAGAGAGAAGAGGTGGATTCAAATCACGTAGAGGTAAGAGGGAACAACAGAGGGGTAAGGAGTAAAATCAGACCTAATCAGAACTATCCAACCGATTTTCAAAAATAGTTTTGACACTCTACTTCGGCCGTTAGCTAGGTTATCCTACAGGCTGGACTTGTGGGGTATCGTAACTGCTGAGCTCTGATACCACTCTGTAACACCCTCAGAATCGGACCTATGCAAGTTTTGAGCAAAATTCGCCAAACCCGCATAGAAACGATTCAAAGGTGCCCACCAGGCACTTTCGTGCGGGTGGAAAACGAAGTAATAACATTACACAACAGTCCTCGATGGGACCCACAGAACAGATATATATAACAGCGACTCGATGAGTCAAGAATACAGATATAATATACAAGATCCAAATCACCTTGAAAACGGTTAGAGCGTCCGACTACGGACAAGAAGCAAATGGGGCTAAGAGCCCTGAAGAATAACCAATGGCGTCCATAACCCTGCCCAGGCCAAGCCGGAAGGGTAACCCTGCTAACGGCGTCGACCTCAAAACCTGCTTAAACAAAAGGGGTGCCGACAAAGGGCAAAGGGAAAAAGAAGGAGCGTCAGTACTGAGGCCAGTACACGGCGAGGCTAGAATTCGGCGGTCCTCGCCTACATAGGTATGGTGGACTGAAGCGGCAGCGGCATCATGCACTAACAACCTATAGAGACTCGATACAACTGGCGGTTATCAGAGAGGGGTAAGAATGACCTATCCGGATCCAACCTGAAGCTAACACCAAACAAACCCATCCTGGCGTTTCCCCCTCGAGACCAAACGAGGAAGTCAACCGAGGAACTCACACCGTTGGCAGTTTTATTATTCAGTTATCATTGCAGCAATTACTAGTCAAATATAGATAATCATCCTGATAAATGAAGCAGTGGGCACTTTTAGTTAACCATTCCATTATAGTTGTAACACTTACTAATCAGATACAGATAGCATGAGATAAACCCAAAACCCAGCAGTTGTTGGTACTTTTATTCAGCCATTCCGTTGTAGTTGCAATACTTACTAGTCAGGTACAATGGTCGCAAGCGACACTACAAACAAGCAATTGTGGGCAGTATTAATTAGACATTCCGTTATAGTGAAGCTGATTACTAGTCATTATAAAGTCAAATTTATAACAGTAAACTTTAGTTATGCTTGTCTATGATCGAGAAACTGTGCTCCAAGTCGTCCATATCCGCGGACACGGCTTTCAGAAAGTTTTACCCGGCCGGGGTGCACCAATAGCAACACACAACGATCAACCTCGGAAAAACCAAATCAAAACCCAACGAGGCTTTCACGACAAAGCAATCACAAGATTCAGAAATATTTCAGGGGGCCACCCTTTGAGTAGAACCCGCAACGGAGTAGGCAAGCTCCGAGACGGCCTCAAGGTCTGCGTCAATGGCTGTGAGCGACTGGGAACCCCAAACGGGGCTTGTCGACACCGCGTAATCACTCCGCTTACCTAAACAGTACAGTGTGCTATCTGTCGCACAATCGTAAATAAAGCAGTAAAGCATGGCATAAGTACAGGATAGTAATAAAACCTCAAACTAGTTTGTGGCCCCAAGAAATAAGACGGAATCAAGCTCTGGCTGAGGGGGGGGTCCCATATACCTCCCGGATGTGGATAGCGCGATAAATCAAGGAACAGGAATCAAGTACTCGGGGTCTTACGGGACACAAGTGGGCGTTCGGAAACCAAATATTATCTATCACCCACCGATGCCTCTGCTTATTCAATTTTAGTTGTTAAAACAGAAATTAAAGTGACGATAAGTAAGCTAGATAGAATCATCCAACAACAACATGCGGCAATACATCAACAACTGTGGCATTTGACAACACGCAACATTACTTGAGTCAGCGACTACGACGCGCAAGTCCAACTATCTACCAAACAACAGGTAATAGGGTGTGTCCAGGGCAATATAGGGCTGCACGGTATATCACAGGTACGGGAAACTAAAGCACCGCAACACAGATAGCAATAGATCAACAGAAGAGGGAAGTAAATACTATAAAAGTAAGATAGGTAGAAAGGGGGAGATGCTCGCCTGAAAACATTGTCGAAGGGTTCAACCGAAGATCGGGGCGAAGCTCACATCAACTCAACGGCCTTATCCGCGAAGAAGCAAAACACTAGAATAAACCCCGGATGCACTATTTAATACACGGCAGAAGATCGGCTGATGCATGTATGATGATGGCATGGCAAAGATGCGATGCAAATAGGTCAGATTAGGCGGGACCGGGGTCCCGACAATTAATTAGATGGTTCAAGTTATTTAGAACCCCGCATTTAAATGTGGTTTAACATGGTAGAAGATAGCACCGGGTTCGCTACACCAATTTAAATGAGGCCAATATAAGGCTAGATTTGCCCGCATATGGGCCCCATATTGAAATTAGGTGAATCGGCAAAAGGCCCCCAACCCACAGATATGCATGCGGAGAATGAATGATTAAATATGCAACAAGTTGTTATTATGTTATAAAATAGGGTTCGAGGAAAAAGGGTCACACATTAGAGGGGGCTCGACGATCTTGGGTTCCGGGGTTCGGGGTCGGTCTCAGGGTCCAGGGTCTGGGGTTCGACGGGATCGTTCTCGAAACTCGGGGTTAGGGTCTCGGATCGGGGTATGTTCTTGGCGTTCCGAGAAGCCGGACTTGGTTCGGTCTGGGTCGGTCGGTCTCACCCTGGTTCCTGTCGTTCTTGTTGCATGCGGATCTTGTCGCATTCGCGGTCCTCGGTTCATGGTCGGTCATGGCGTTTCGATCCGGTCTTCAGAGATTCCGGACGGCGATCTTGGCGCTCGGGTACGGCGGGATCGGTCCTCGGACTCCGTGAACGGGCATCGGAGTACCCAAGTCCGTGTGGCGATCTTGTCGTTCCGGGGTTCCGGCGTCGTCGGGTTCCACGGTCTTTGGTTGTCGG